>JAUZST010063855.1:0-22773 GCA_034779995.1 Parotocinclus haroldoi | reverse complement strand
GGACTGCACTTGAACAAAATCAAGAAAGTGGTGGGCGTGGTCACCTCCCGCTGGTTTTGCTCTTGTCAACACAACTTCCTCCCATAAATCGCTGACCCGCTTTGTATCCGCTCTAAGTGGCAACTTGTAGCTTCTTTTTCTTATTCACTCTCACGTTCTTTGGTCCGCTTACGAGGAATTTTGGTCCAAAAAAACAAATAACATTACACTTATATAATAGGATTTGTTTTGGTACTTTAGAATTTGGTCCGAATGAGCTGCTGGTCCCATTAACCGTATTCGACTGTATTTGTAAATCCGACCTTAGTTGTCAGACAAGTACGGCCTCCATGGTGGAGCACCAAAAGAGCAAACGTTTTAGTTCATTTAATCTCAGTAAGTGAATTGAAGCTTTAACATTTTCTCTTTTTAAATACATGCTGGAGTGTGGGGGGAGATGCAAGTAACTATTATTCACATCTAACCTGTTTACATTGCAAATACCATTTCCAGTTTTAAACACTGCATCGAAGCTACAGGTGATTTCTTATTTGGGGAACATTTTTGAACTCTGTTCTGCTTGCCTTGAGTTTTTCATGAACCTTTGAGAAAATTCACAATCAGTTTCAGGAGGCAGTTCTCCACTAGCAAACAGGGAGTTGAATGAAGGGTTACATTTACATTATTCAGCAGATGCTCTTATCCTGATCGACCAGAATTAATACAGTCTTACAATTCTGGGTTAGGGGCCTTGCTCACGGATCCAACAGTGGCAGCTTGGCAGTGGTGGGATTTGAACCCTGTACCTTCTGGTCCGTAGTCCAGTATCTTACCCACTAAGCCTAACGCTTAAAGATACTGATTAACTGACTTAGCTTTTCTCAATGTTTTTGCTGCCACTCCGCATTCCGTTGATTTTAGATTTTGACAGAGACAAAAAAGATTGAGTTTTGTTGGAGTTTTATTTATAATTCAGAATTAGCAGGAAGTTCATTAGAACAGTCAATTTTTGAGTAAGACATTCATGTTTGTCTTCATTAGCTCATAGTTAGAAATTGCATAAAACGATCAAGCTGAATGTAAAGGATTGTAATATAAAAGCTTTACTTTTTTAATGTCTTTCCAAGTTTTTGCTGATTGGTCTGCATTGGTGAACACAATAAGGGCAATGTAACCACAATGTGGCCACTAGTACTGTTCATTCCAGGTGAAAACACTAGGCCAACACCAAACCGGATCAGGCTATACGTTTGTGGGGCACTTTGTAACTAGAACTTGTAAAGTGGGGAAGCAGGACATCTAATGGGCATGTTTAAGAGAGGAAAAGAACATCAGCGAATGAGTCACAGTATGCCAGAGGAACCAGCTGAAGAGCACAGCGTGTGGTTGATTAAACGTCGGATGTGCTGCCACATATGGATCATCTGAAGTGATTTAATGGTCCAAGCTAGTGGGCAGAAGGCAGACAGTCCCAGTACAGTATGTAAGTCGTGTATGAACCAGTGCCTGAAGTTTAACAATTCACACGTTTGGTTTGGATACGTATGGCTAAATGTACATGCTCATGGCACACTGCTCACGTTTAAAGTCATGGCGTCCACATCAATGCTCAAGACAAACTGCACTTAGATATCTACTAATTATTCTCCATCCAACAAACCAATGGATGAAACAGAGCCTCCAATCAACATCAGCCTGGCAGGAAAATCAGGCTGAAAATAGCTACGCGTTTGCAGGATTTTCCCTGTTTTTTCTCTAAGCTGTGCTCTTGCTGACACAGACATCAGTACATTATTGCAATTAGTTTTCAACACACACACTAGGGATCATGTCACACATAGCAGAGTTCATGAATAATGAGCACTAATAGACATTAAAGTAGCAGTCAGGTACTGTTTTAGCAGCTGCAGGTCTTCAAGGGCCATGACACCAAGCCCGGTCCTGACTCTCTACTTTAATATTCACAAGCGTACCCAAGTGCTCCATTTCCCCCAAAATCGGATCAATACTTTCCCATATACTGCTAGAAAAAAATACATCAAAATGGAATATGCCATGATGAAATATCCTCTAATCTTTGTGAACAGTGTATTATGCATTATGTCTGGAAGCCGAAAGCCATACACACAAATATAAATAACCTACGCAAAAACATCTCTAAACACAACAATCCAGTTAGAATCGTCTATAGTCCAAACATGAGCTGACAAGCAATTGAGCACACAACCAGTAAGACAGTATTTTGTGTAATTTACACAAACACATACAGTCAAATGACTTCTGACACTTCTGCAAGGTCTGCTCTAAACTCCCACCTCTGCTCGTGGATCCACAGCATTTACTGTCTGTTTACAGTCACAACGCACACAGAGTTAAAAGACACAACAGAGCTGAAAGGCAAATTCTGATTTCCTATTATCTGATTCATTTATGATCATTGTTAAGACCTCATTAGTGACATTGATCAGATGGTCGTTAAATGGCACTTACCTGGACACCCAGTACATAATACAGGGATTTAATTACTTTTGACATTACATTTACTGATTAGTCTCTTGCATTAGTAACGTTCCTGAGCCCCAAATATAAGGTATTAAGTAGGGCTGGCTCGATACCATTTTTTTATGCCCGATAGCGATATTGATACTGCAAATCTGAATATCAGACGATACCGATATCAGACTGGCATGCTGCAATCACCTCTTGGAACACTGGTGTTGCATGCATTGCACTTGGCTAATTACTTTGATCATTCTTGAGCTTAAAATAACTCCACACAGCTGACATGATGACCACGCTGCTAGCTAACAGTTTTAACTCAAGTTCCAGCTATTGCTCATGTGACATATGTCTGTTCGTCCAAATTGTAGTAAAGCATGAACATGATAGGAAAGACATCGGACAGAACTGTTTTTTTTTCTTCCATCCGATCTCCGATCCAGTGATTTTCGGGTCGATACCGGATCGGTACAGCCCTAGTATTAAGGTATATATGATACATAAAAGATAATAATAAACTTCCGGAAACAAGCAGAGCTCAGACACTAAATGTCTCCGTTGATTAATACAACTGAGGAAAGAAGAGAAATGGTGTAGTAGCATCTAGTATGATTATGAAACAATGGAATAACTTTGTGCAAAATGAATACAGAGAGAAAACCTCTGTATTTTTTAGTCATTCATGAGCTACATGTCAGCTCATGTATTCAGGACTGTATCAAAGCCAGCACAATGCGATTTGCGTTAAAGATTCAACCGTACCACAGTTTGCAATGTCATGCCCTCGAGTCTCAGGTGTTCTGGTGGTATGGAAACTGACAGATCTTTAACGCATTTATTGTCTGAGTTGCATTGCAATTCAAAACAGCTTTATTGCTTTGGGTAAAACCTTTGGACCGCAAAAAGTTGTGCATGAAACTTCTTTCCATAACATCTACTATGCAGGGGGATACATAAAAAAATCCATCGTAAGTTGAATGCATTATAAACAGTTTTTATACAGTTTATTTTAACAGTTTAATATACAGGGTTGAGTCAAAAGTCACCTGACACCCTTTTATTTCAGAAACAAAAGGGAAAAGGACATGACTGAATACCCCAGCAAGTAATGGGCGAGGGGGTCTATCTTTTAGGCTATGTCTGGAACATGGCCACCATCTTGAAAGCCACCATGCTGGACCAAGGGCAAGTTTTTCCCAGTGGGAAGGTGGTCATGTAGCATATCAAAGAAGAACAGAATTGTCAGAAATCGATTGCCGCAATCAGATTTGCAAGATCAAGACAGAAAGTTCAAAACTTTCGTTCGTCACAGGTAACTGATGATGGTATTGGTGATTTTGATGTCTATTTCAGACAAAGTCTGGTTTCATAGGCAGCGCGTAACTGTAGACATAAAGCAAAATACACTGCATCGAGAACTAGCCTGCAACTGACAGGGAACTTCTACTCAAGTATGATCACAGTCCTGTTTCTGCAGGCCCCTGTTGACTCATTTATCTAAGCTTGTGCTTTAAAAAGAAGTGTGTGCACGTTAAAAAGTAACAGTGTTAGTTAATCTTTATTGTCCAGATGCTGTAGAGTATACGGTACTTGGGTATGTCTAAAAACATATTTGGATTCAGCGGGCAAAACAGACAAAACATCTATTTTATGTATTGGACAAAATCTTCATCCAGTGTTGGTGTTTAATATATGTTTAATTATGTAGTGCCCATTCATTCCAGGTAAGACAGGGACCTAATGGTTACACTGTTATTGCGAAACACAAAAAAAGCCAAATTTCTGCCTGTTTAGTGCCCAAGATAATTTCAAATTTATGTTCATCAGTGTGATATCTATAATTATTTCAAGAACACTGAAATGAGAAACTCAAAGAAAGTCACAATTATGTTTAAACAGTAATTCACAGTGTGTATAAAGTCTAATGACTTTGTCTATACTGTACGAGTAAAGAGAAGAATCAGTGATGTAAATATCCAACAGATCCCACACAGCCATCACAGGCTTTCGTCCACTGACTCATAGAAGCGGGCACTTCATGTGGCGAGCTGGCGGCTAAGCGCAGACGTTTTCTTGCGTTTGTGCCCCGAGACTCTACGCCAATTACTCTCTCAGCGGGAGCAGGCTATTTGTGGAAGCCTTTCGGCTTTACATGAGCAGGGGATGTTAGCAGTAGTGGTGTTCGCGGCGTCCATTCTCACACCTCTTTACCTCACACAGAGACAAGCTCCGGTCCCGGCCAATCAAATCTAAAGACACTAGTGAGATCACAGCCACACCGACGCTTTGGTTTGGTGTGGGGTCTCGCCACGTGCTACGGCTGGTATGTTTTAAGTGGTTATGGAACAGTCAAGAAGTTATTTTTAGCATTCTAAGTTGAACAAATGACTAATCCTGTGCCACACTCAGGGACAAACACTCACTGATCACTTTATTAGGAACATCTTGTTTCTGTACTCATTGTCCATTTTATCGGTTTCACTTTCCACATTGGAGCACTTTGTAGTTCCGCAATTACGGACTGTTGTGCTGTGCTGGTATGAGTGGATCAGACACAGCAGCGCTGCTGGAGTTTATTTCTGTAGTGAATGAAATATAATGAATTCAAAGCTAAACAATGCCAGACAATATCATGTTATCTAGTTATGAAGTTATGAGCAATTTAGCTGAAAAATTTCAAAGCATTTTGTATACTTTGGTTCCTTGTGTCTGAAAATGTTGCACATGAGGCTGCTCATTTGTTCGATTTGTGCAGATTTGTTTATGTAGTTGGAGTATGTAACCATTACATGCTCTTAGTATAATGGATGAATACTTCTTGCCCTTTACACTTCGTAGAATGTACTTTTATACTTTTAATACGGTACTTTTAAAACATTCAAGTCATACTTTAAATTAGTATTTGTAATCAGATTAGTATTACTTTTCTTAGGTAAAGAACTTTTATCTTTTTCCAAAATATCGTACGTTTAACCCATAATAAAACAGAAAGTACCTGTATGCTAAACTCCTCGATTTATGATAAATTTACCTTATTATCTGATCTGACCTTATCTGATCTGTCAGAAATGAACTTGCGAGTTATTTTCTAATAAGGTCTGGTGACGGCGAGCGATCTCAACTGTGTACATTCTTAAAATAAGTCCAGTCTTGATCAAAACCGAAACTACTCTCCCACTAATCCTAAATTTCTTCCTCTTAGATGATAAGTGCGTTAAAACCAAAGCATGGTGTGGAAGAACAGAACTTTAAAGCAGCTGACAGAGGAAGAAGAGCAGCTGAGCACCAGAGCATTTCCACCAAACCACCACGACGAAGGAAGAAATAATGAGGCTAAGCAGGAGGAGGAGGAGGAGGAGGAACGACAGAATGGAAGAGCACAACTGAAGTGAACAGATGATTATGCAAGAGAGATTGCACAGACATGCTGACAGACACTGAGGTCGAGAGACGAGCAGGCAGAGCAAGTGAGAGAGAGTGAAATACTACAGTTGGATGAGATGCGGGCTTTTAACCTAATTAAACTGCTAATCCTCTGTACTAAAGACAAGGAGCAAAAGGCGTCGGAAGAAATGCTACAAGGACTGCAGAATGAAGTGCTGTGTTTTCAGTTCAGCCATTACAAGTAAAAATGTTCATAAAGCTTAACAAAATGGTACAGAAGAATTGTAAGCAACGGCCATGCCATCGTTTCTAAGCCATGAATTCACTGCTTACCTTAAAGCATAACCTTGATATTCCCACCCAGTACCAGACCAAATATGGCTCCTTTTAGGAACATAAGGGTAAAATGATGTGCATATTGGGTTTTAGCCAAATTCCAAACCAGTGATATTACAGTTGGACATTATTAATAACCAGGTCACTCCACCCTGGGATTGAACCCAGGACCTTCTTGCTGTGAGGCAGTGATGCGAGCCATCGTGCTGCCCCGGTTTGTCCATACCATCCCAAGTTTTTCTGATTTGGAGTTGTAGATAATCAATATAATATAATATAATATTATTCCTTTATCTAGCAAGCATTCCGAGAATCCCATGCAAACAATGTTTTTTTAAACAGGAGAGTTTCCCCATGTGTAATTATGCAGTGGTTACTCGAATCCATTTATACAATAATTTCCGTGAATTTGAGCTCATCATGGCCAATTGTTTCGAAAAATTGTATCATGCTGTACAATGAGTATAGTGCTGCATACACAGTTCATTCACAAACTATTCGCAATGTAAGCGGTTTTTCTTTTGGCCATGCATTTCTGCTGAAGATTATTTTGAAGCTAATTTCTTACGTCAGTTGTTTTTTTTTCAGTTCACCCTGTTCGTTCCAATGGTATCATAGGTGATCACATAGGTGACCAGAACAGGTTGTTATTCTAATGACCAGCTGAGTGACTGCATTCATAGAAATCAATTATCAGCTAGTGCCAAGCATGTTTCCTGGAACTGGAGCAGGTTTCTTGGGAAATCGGTTCCTTCATCTGTGTGAGTTCTCTCAGATGTGTGTAAAGTTCGCCAAACAGTAGCCTAACAAGCAGCGCTCTCCCGCAGATGGCCTTCAGAGATCTGGGCACCAACACTCCGCCTTGTGCCAAATCCAACTGGAACACTCAGGACCAAAAATAAACACGGCAAATGATTTCAGTCTCACTTCAAATGAACAGTTAATTACGGGCAGACTCCATCATTACTTGCTCTGCTCTGCGAAAGATTTAAGGGTCAGAAACTTTACCAAGTTCAGTAAATAAAAGCTCGCCCACCACTCTCCCTTTTTCTGCCAAAGCATTTGCCCGGATTACAGAAGGCTTTCGAGAAGATTTGGGGGTGTCATTTTGTTCCAGATAGAATAGTTTAATTGGGTTGTGTAACTTGTGTACTGATATGAACAAAACACACAAATCAATGGAAACGGAGGGTAAAGATGAAGATTATTTCACTATAATGCTCTTACACGAATGGTGCACCATTCACATGACATGAATGGTCAGGGTAGAGATAAAATAGTGGTGAGAAACCTTTTCTTCTGATTTTATTTCCATGAAGTCCAACAATCTCTTAGTGATCTGAAGTCCAATCACCATAAGAGCTAAAGCTTTCTTTACACAGTCAACAGAAAGCTATTCCATGAAGCAAGCTCCATTGTGTGAATCATTATATCTGATATTACCTAAATTGTTTATTTTAAAAAACTAAATATTTCAGACTTCTCTTCAACTTTATCGTCAGGGTCTGTGTGGCTGCAGGTTGTCACACCAACCAAGCAGCAGCTACAACTGATTACACCAGAATGGAATGAAAACCAGCAAACACATTAGTCCTTTGCGGTCATATCATAATGCGGACCAAAACATCATAACATCAAGCCGCAGGACATCCTTTTATTTTACAAACATAAGGGAAAATGACCCATCTGAATACCCCAGCAAATAATGGGTGAGGGGTTCTATCTTTTAGACTATCTCCTGATCATGGCTGTCATCTTAAAAGCTGCCATATTGGATCAAGGACACGTTTTTTCCAATTATGAACCCAGAATTGTCTCAGATCATTATTGATTATCTCTTGTGGTTCAAAAGTCATCAGCATAGAAAGTTACAACAACAACTGGGTACGTTGCCTGTGATGTACAGCTATTTGACGTGTTTAATGTGCTGTCCCTGGTGCTGAATACAGAAGGTACAGAAGGTGCAGGATCCAGTCGTTATGAATCCACATGAGAATTTCTGGAGAAATGCTGTCACAAGCCTGAAGTTGGAGTTTGTTGTGGATTTTCTCAGTATACACAGTTTGTTTGAAATGACCCCGGAGATAAAAGTCGTGTCTTGTGAGGTCAGGTGATCTGGGCAGCCAATCCAATCACCAGGGAATTGAATATCCAGCAAACAAACTCGGTTGTGTGTTGGAGCCCTATTTTGTTGGAAAAAGCAGGGGAAACTGCCATTGTTGGTCAAAATGGATGGAAACACTGCTCCTGTGGTTGTTCACCCCAGTTAATATCGACTTAAACACACAAGGTGACTATTATTTTTTTTTATGTTTCCCGTGCTTACGATATATACTCCATTGTTTCTGGCATTGCATTTCAAGACTACTTGTTGTAATGGGGCACACATATAAACAACCATCCTGTTAAATACTAAATAGATTTCAGAACTTAGCACTTGGCCGTTACTCTGCCATGGATAAGAAATGAAGAACAAATTAACACTACTTTTTTAAATTAATAGCCTTATCTGAACATAGAGCTTTAAGCGATCGACCTTGTTTTCAGCATCAATGACTTTCTGTTAAATGTTAGCGGATGTCCATCGCCCCCCAAAACACAAAAGAAACTGGCATTAGCCTGATCAGACACATAGATCATAGATATTATGGGAAATGTAGTTCCTGTAGTGAAGGTGCATTGTGTAATATAATTACGCTCAGTAATCCAGTATAAAATTGTCGTTTTACTTCGATTAGTGGGGCATAGCAACATTACACTTGGGCACATGGCCCACTAAAGTGGGTCTGATGGCACCCTTGGTATGAACAGAAACCCAAAAATAAACTGTGGTTGCCTGAACCACATAAGCAAACAAGTTGCCTGTTACATTGTGAGATGGCACTACCTTTGGCTAGTATTCTGTGCATCTCAATGTATTTATTGTTATTTCACGTTCATGTTTGAGTTAACCAATGCCAGTCAGTTACAATGTTACATGACTAACAATGCATTGTCTATATTTTTAATAGAGTAGAGACTGTATGTAGCATTTACTAATTAACCAAATCAAATCCCTCTGTATCATGTCCAGTTGGTGAATAATGGGTTGATGGTATCAAACTGAAAGGCCATCTGGGTGAGCAGTGTTTCGCTTGGCAGCAAGAACAAGGCAAATGTATTCAAAACCATATCCCATTGCAGAGTATTTTAGTTCATACAAAATTCATTGGATTCAAGATGGGAGCTAAAGGTCGCTTCTACTGTCTACAGGCTTCATTAGAACGGGTACCCTATTCTAAAAGGTGTGGTGAGATTAATAAAATGGTATGTTCATGTAGTGGTCCTATCAAAAGGGTACTCCACTGTACAACCTCCAAATAGTTTTTTAAAATGGTAATCCAGTTTGTGTTGTTAAATCTGAATTTCACTGTAGATGGAGTAGTTGGGCACCTCAAATAACCTCCTGCATGCAGTAGGTTCCATCAAAAAAAACATATAGAAGTTAATTCATAATAAATGATACGCAGTGGCACATCGGTACTCGTCATATATTCGTTCCAGAATTCACATCTAGTGCCCAAAATGAAGAAAATTTTGCCCAAGAGAATATTTCTGTAAGGAAGATCGTAAATGAAAATGGCATTTACATTTAAGAGCTGTTCGTGTGTGTTCATGCTTGTCGCGTCACTCACGGGGCTCACAATGAATCGATGCAATATGGATCGAACCTGGGCTCCTTGTGCTTAGTATAAATCAAAAGAGCCTCTCGTGGATGTTGCTCGGTGAGTGATAAAGTGATTAAAGATACTCTTTATACACGAAAAAAGAATAATCAGATGAAATGACAAGAGCCGTTGTGTATTATAAATGCATTAAGCACCATCATGGTTTCCCCGGTTTTCCGATTTGGTTTCCTTCTTAGGACTCATGGTGTATGATTTGCACTAAGAATATATGGACGAAAAAAAGACAGACATACTCATTTGTTTCAGCTGGAAAGAGCACGCAAGTCACATGTCTCAACTTATACTAGCAAGTTCTAGCGAAGTGTCCTGAGTGCCGAGCAAACGACGACAATTGTTGTCGACAAAATGCACCGAGAAGTGAATTCAGTGAGTTGTTTGGTTTCGTGAAATGGTACTCCATAGTAGACAGGGTAGTATTTTTCCATAAAATCTACCTGTTTTATACACGCATCTCAGGATATAAACACATGGGATATATCATAGACAGTATTTATTTGCAAGTACTATACATATTTCTAATGAAACTGTATTATAGGTGGTATGAATATCCGCATGTAGACATGTCAATAAAAATGATCATCTTTTGAGCTTGTGTGTGTGATTGGTGCCCTGTCTAGGGCCGATTCTTCTCTTGCATCCTACGTTGCCATACGTCTGATTCACCACAACCCTGCACTTCATATGAATGATGAATTATGAATGATGATGAATGGGGATGAATTTGAAGCAACCCTGAAAAGACACTTCCTTCTGCAGAACTGTACATTTAACTACGCCACAAGAATTGCTATTTACAGAACAACAAGTGTAGGGTGTAGCATGAAAGTAGACGATCGAAAGGCACTTATCATCAGCAGGAAGCAGCTCAAGCGTTGCAATACAAGCACATTTTCTTACATGAATTCCAGAGACAGTCTTATTAAGTAAAGGAGCGCTCCTACATGAGAAAATATATATTTGCATTGGCCTGATTAAACTTGAAAAAGTATACAGAACATCTTTTGATCTGCTCATCGTTCATATTTAATTAAATAGGTTGTCAGACTTCAAGCTTCATCGGTTAACAAACAGAATATATGAAGCGAGGCTTTAACACGAGTTGGGTTTGAGTTTGGGTTGTGAACGAGCCTCAAATCTACAGCCGTGTTATATTGATTGATCATAAAACAGCAACGTAATGATCATTTGTGTACTTAATTAACAGATGAATCTATCAAACACCACACAGAAACCATCGACTGACCCTAGTAAACTGTAAATGTGCAACGTGGAGATTAAAATAGTAACACTGACCTCTACAGGAACAACAGTGCTATGACAACGTACACGTGTCTGGCTAACAATCATTCAGTACCATCTTAGGAAATAATAACGTGGGGAAGTTAGTTCAACAGAAAAATAAGGGACACGCGCAAATCCATGCATAATGGACCAAAATACACTAATATTAGGTCTTTTTTGTTATTCAGTTATCAAGTCTAAGACAGTTGTTCTATCATGCAAATGAGATGCTGCAACAATGTTTATTGCGTTGGTGAAAATGCACTATATAAAAGGCTGAAAGTGCTGGAGTGCAGTTTCCTGATCTTGAAAGTTCACATCCTGCAATCCCCCAGCTCTTGCAATGCCTCCAGAAAAGTATCTTTTGAGTGCATAATCAGTGCCTGGTTAGCTTCCTAATTACAATTAAACTGTTTCATGGGCAGGTTCAATCATAAGAAACATAAATAAAACGTCTGCAATTTGGTCATTATTGACATGACCCAGTGGTTGACCAAGACTACTATACAGGACGTAAGAAATAAAATATATGTCTTCCCAGAGCATACCCTGTTTCTTTCTTTACTTTGAACAACCACTTCTCTAAAATAGTTTTTTAGATTAGGTTTTAGATTTAGCTAGATTGAAGCTTTCCAAAGAGCCAACTGCCTCTAAGAAATATTAGTGCTGGCCATTTGGCTCCATTTGCAGAAAAAACTCACAAGGATTTGGCATTTGTCAAATTCACTCAGCTCTTCTAAGTCTGTGAATTTCTCATACACCCAACACATCGACCATGAGAATAAGATTAGAATAATCATAAGAATTCTTTCTAAATTCCAAAGATAAAGGGAGAAATAAAGAAATTAAGTATGAGTCAAGAGTTGAATCCCAAAAGGCTCCCTACTCCCTATATAGGTACACTTCAAAGGGTAGGTCTAATTTGGGACCGAGCCTAGGAGAGGGGTGCAGAGGCATTCCTTTCTCAGTGTACACCGTTTTCACTCTGGATTTGGTTACAGTGGACCCTGACAGTCCGCGAGTCCCTGCTGCCATGGTTAAGGTAGGAAATTATGAAATAATGCATCCGATTACTGCATGGATTTCTGTGGAAAGAAGGTAGTAAACCACCAGTTATGGGTGGGAAATGTCATGTCTATTATACATACCAAATATGGAGACTTCAGCATGTTTACTGTAAAAAAAAAAAAAATGTATGGATTTTCTATAAGAACGGCCTTTAATCTCAAAATGTCAGAATAGAATGGAAGAGGCAGACAGATAAAACACCAACTAATGTTAAGCACTTAAATCTGAGATGAAAGCTTCAGAGGGTTCATCCCTCACCCATACAAGTCCACTCAGAAATCACGCTGGTTTGTGAAAAAAGGTGAATAGGGAGCCCGAGGTAAAATATCTCTTCTAACATAAACGGTGCGGATGATGACAGAGCTATTAATACATTTGATGTTGCAGTTTTTATCTGTAACAAATTTCCAGTGATATTGTACCTTGATGGTGTACTCGTGCTTCAGCAGGGTCTCTGACAGTACAGGTTTAACTGACGTCCTGACACTTCCTTTTATTTAGAAAACAGGCAAATGTTTGCGTATTAATGCTTTTTATAGGATTCTGACGCTTGAGTTCCTACAACATTAATGCATCAGCATCTGACAATGTCCCGCATGGTTAAATAAAAACGTAACGTCTCAACATGTGTGGCATCAAAGAGAAATTAACCCAGATATGCGTGCTATATTTCTGCATTTCTTACTTGTCAGGTGTTGTAACAGCTGCTCGCATGCTGAGCTTCTCAGGTGCATGAATGTCTGAGTATGCAGCTGCCATGACCCCATTTGTTGCCATTTGTGCAGCTGTAGTGACATGAGACCAAGAGATGAGTGAGACCAAAAGATAAATGGACCAAGAGAGAAGCATGTTCTGGGGGAACGGTAACGAATTCCACAGTAGGATGACCATACAATGCCAAAATTTCAGTACAAAACGGTAAATCATGAAAGCCTGGTTAGTAACTCGGTCTCTTGTAAGTGCAAGTCAACTGTTATATTAAAACATACAAGAAAACAGATGAAGTACAATGCGCAGACAAAATATGTGAATTATCCCCTAATTTTTGTAAGCAGTGTTGAGGTTAAACGTTGCTAAATGTTGATGCCCATAAAGCTAATATGCTGCTCACATAAATAGGGGATATTTCATTATGGGAGCAGTTTTTTTAAATAATTTTTGTGAGCAGTATATAAACCTGAAGCACTGGTCTTATCTTAATTACTGTAAAGCTGCTTTGAGACGATGCTACATTGTAAAAAGCGCTATATAAATAAAATTGAATTGAATTGAATTGAATTAATGCGCACCGATTCAGTTCCTATAACCTGTCATGCAGCCACACCAAGCAGTTTGTATTATTACGTGTTTGTTTGTTTGTTTTAGTAGCCTTCTCATTTCTTATTTTAGACTTACAATATATTATTATGGCCTGTGAAGCTAAAAACCAAAGTACAAGTTTTTCCAGAGCAGATCGAGCATAATAATTTATCACCTTTATTGAATTAATTGTTAATGAGATTCACTACTTAAATCGATTCGGTACTGAGACTGATACGCTGTGATACGAATTAATGTTGTCAGTTCACTTACAATCTGTGTTTGTAAACTTCTTTGTGGGATCACTTTGGAGCACCGTGTGATCAGAGATGATTTGGGCTGTAGCGAGCGAAACCTTTCCTACTAATCATATTCACACTGCGTTAATGGGTTCGGTTTGTAAAGTTCTGAATTAAGATCACTGAGACAGAGAAAAGAACAGAGGTTGACTTTTAGGCGTTTCTCCGACGAATCGGTTGAACGAGACACGTTTGATTCATCAGTTCGAAAGAATCGATTCATGAACTCATTAAACTTCTCGTCAATACCCAGGAAAAAAGGTGCCACTTTATAGTGCTGACAGTTTGATTGTGAACTTTTAGTTTGACTGTTTTTTTCTTAATTTGGCCACAATTAAATTTCATAGTACAACTTGATCGACTATATCTGATCATAAATGATTTCACAATGATCTAAAATGGATTTTGATGGTTATTTTTCCATCTTGTAACTCTGCTGTCGAATTCCAAAGTACATTTTTTCCTGGGTGGTCACATGTTCATAGGTCACTTCACTACTAAATATATTTACACTGTATAATAGCGTTTTCAGTTCAAATCACGTGAGTGTTGTAATGGCGCCTGACCTGCAGCACTTCACCAACCTGGACTTTAGGACTTTAGAGTGGCCACGCAAAAGCCTCTTCTCAGTAAGACAGACATAAAAGCTTGCCTTTAGTCTTTAGGTGTTTTTTTTAAACTCCAGACGAGCTTTTATGTGTCTTTTATTGACTTTCTGTATGACAACACCTGACGGCAAGTCAGTTCATGAACTTTCTGCTCTGTTCTCCTAAACAAAGTCCGTTCAACATGTGCGGTCTTTGATGGAGAAAGTGACTGGCTTGCACAGAGCCCCCAAATACTTTAGAGTTCTACTGGAATGTCAAAATAGAACTAGGATCTATCGATGAACATTAAGGTTCTAGCGAACGGTCTTCTCAGTAAAGTGACTGCCATTGTAGCAGAAAAGGGACAAACCCAATATTAATAACCACATTTTTGGATGTCCACAAACATTTGTCTAGGTAGTGTACATTAGCCGCCACCCTCACCCCTTTAACACCCATCATGTCATGGAAGACTTATTGCATCTGGGTCAAATCGTCCTCCAGGCCATAAAGATTAAGAGGCAAAATGGAAAAGCAAAACTAAGTGTGGCTGACACAGGGTTGTGGCTCTTTTAAAGATCCCAGTGCCGATCTGTGTTTGAAGTCTCAGCAGTAGAAATATCCCAAGCACACAGTGATACATGATGATGCGGTCCAGCAACAGACTGGTCAAAATAGCACCATGCCACTGAGGAGTAAAATTAACGAGTGCAACCACATTGCAAGGGCATTGCATGATGCAGCTGCATTCCTGTCACATTCCCTGCTGGGATTACATTACTTTCAGGAATCCTGGTAATGATGGGGTATGGATTGATGCAGAGGAGAACCTGTCGAGGCTTAAAAATATTGGATCAGTTGTGAAAATAAGAGTTTGATTAAGATAGGATGTCTTTTCTTAAGGGCAGGAGGTACAGATCCATGACACTGAGTTATTTGCACTATATGAATTATCTGCAATAACCATGCTAATGACAATGTCATCTTTAAGTTAAAGAAAGTTAAAGAAATAATCAAGTAAAATACAGATGTTTAAAATATCCAGTACTTGGGCAGCTCGGTGGGGAGCACCGCTGCCTCGAGTGTCCTGGGTCCTCCCCGTGTCTGCGTGGGTTTACTCCGGGTACTCCAATGTATACTTAAGTAAAGTAATTGGACTTGCTATATAGTATCTATACACATTTCTAATAGTGCCAACAAATATGACACATGCTTTTGTGCAAAGGGTTCGTTTATCTCATAATTATTTCAGCATCAGTAAGTTGTATAGCATGGTTCCATCACAGGGCCAAGGACAGAGCAGGAACAGACAGCGAGATTAGCAGCAGCCCCCTCGGGTTTGAATTAAAGTCAGCTCCGTCAAAGCCTCGAACACAAGGCGCAAAATTGGACCGGTCCTCATTGGCCCTCAGGCTGATGGCGCTAGATAAACATAACCACTATGACTCATTTACTCGTACACACATGTATACACACGTGTACGCACATAGAACTGGGGCTGCTAAAGGCCTGCAGACTTTGGAGACAGGAGCTCACTTGATAAACCTATCAACTGCATCTTTATTAGTTACAATGCAAAAGTTGGCAAGCAGTTACAGAATAGATACCCCTGACCAGACTGAAGCTACATTCAGACTACAGGAGAAACTGGATTTTATTTCTCAAATCTGATTTTTAGTCCAGAGTGTCCATATTGCAAAATATAAGGGAACAAATCGGAGCTTTCTGTTCAGACTGCAGCCAGTTACCCCGGCCAATACAGACTGGTAGTGTGGAGCAGGCTAGAAGTATGGATTATTGTTTATTTAAAAGCAATGTCCTGATAAACTTTTAATTGTATTTACTTAAATGTTCAAGATTAAGTTGCTGCTCTCACCTGGACATTTGCAATCCAGTGTTTTTTTTTTTTTCGAAACGTTTAATTCATTTTTTTAGGCACCAACAAAAAAAATAAGACAGGGGACATCTTTGGTGGGCAGCATGGTGGCTCGGTGGGTGGCACTGCCGCCTCGTAGCAAGAAGGGAACCGGCTGGCATGTGACCCTGTGTGGATTATGCAGTAGATCATGTACGGATGGACATCTTTGGACATCTATGTTCACATAGGAAGTTCACATTTGTCAACAGTTCATGCTCCTAAACCATCATAGATGAGCAAAACCGTCCGGAGGTAAACAATCAACTGGAGTCAACAGTAACAGCTGCTGCTTTAATTGTCACATTTAAAAGCTACTTATTTGGTGTGTGTACTTGTTTGCTGCATCCGGTAGCCACATTCGCCTATTTCTTTAGAAATTTCCTCACAGATGGAGCAATACGTGCCTTCTAATTGTTTGCACAGAGATATCGCCTCAAATATTTATGAGGTCTGATACTTCAGTTGTCTGTTTTCCCTGCTCCTCAACGTGAATTTGGCGAATGCCGAGTTGGAAGGACATAAAATTCACATGGAATCCAATCTGGCTCTTCAGACTCACACATGTTGGAAAATATCAGATGTGGGCCATTTTATCCTACTGTGTGACATCACAAGTGATATTTAACTTCTACATTTACATTTACATTTACAACATTTAGCAGATGCCTTTATCCAGAGCGACTTACCACTCATATAGTCTTACATTCCAAGCAATTGTGGGTTAAGGGCCTTGCTCAAGGACCCAACTGTGACAGCCTGGCAGAGATGGGATTTGAACCCTGAACTTCTACAAATTATTTGCAATGGCCTATTTCAACCAAATCCCCTAAGCTTACATATGGTTAATTTATCTATGATGAGTGGTTACTGCAAATGCATATAAACAGCAGTAAATCCTTAGATTTCATTGTAGGCAAGTTAAAAAGAAAATAAAAACCATGCCGTATGTGCAGATGTGAAAACCTGATAAAGATCTTAGTTTGGAACAGAATGCCACTCTATCCGCTACGCTGTCTTGACCAAAGCCAAAGGCCGGACAATTGTCCCTGTCTGCACGCATAACTGTTTCCTGTGGCTGATGTTTATTTATCCCTATATTTACTGATCTTTATCTACTCTCGGCAGTTTATTTGGTAGAAAACATCTTTGATAAGGAGTCTTTGAAACTAAGCTATTAGACAGAAGGAACAGAAGCAGTAGTTTAATCCTTAAACATTACATGTTTATAGAAATGAACAATTCACACATATGTCAATCAGAGAACGGCTCAGACTCCCTTCATTTTGTCGTGTTTCTTTAGGTTTATTTTGATCAGTCATATTCAAACTTGAGCACCTTATACCTGAGCAGTAACAAAATCACATTATTTTACAAATTATGGTCACAGTGGGTCAGGTGTCCATCCTGGAAACACTAGACATATGGCTGCTGAACCACTGTGCTGTGCCGTCTGGTTTCAAATCAAAATCAGTGGATAAACTTTCATGGCACGCTACCTGATTTTGGGTCATGATCACCTTCTCTTACATTACCTCCTTGTAACGCTTCTTGTACCAAAAATAGTGCATTTCACAAGCAAAGCCAAAGCTTCTTCTTCCTAAACTGGAGCTTTCACTTCTTGAACTGAGGAATTGTTTTACCTGTACTTCTGCCTAAATCGAGGTGTTTTTCATACCAAGCTTCATCTTCTCAAGCTTCTCAAGGTTGTCTTGTGTGTGCAAAAAATGACACCTAGTCTTGTGCTTGCTTTGCCAAAGGTGAAGCTTCATCAGCTCTTTTGAGAACTGTTCTCTTTCTTCTTTTTTTTGTCTGTGCAAAAACAAGTGGGATAATGGGATATTTCATTCTGAAGTATATATATATATTATAGTATATGTACAGAGTCGGGGGGGGAGGAGTGCTTGGTTTGTCTTTCTCAACCCCATGCCCTGTTCAGTATGTGTGGACTGATGACTGGTAATGAAGGACTTGAGGACTTTCCTATGGACTGGAATACAGCCAGTGGGCTCAGCTGACTCAGTCCGGCTAAATTGGTAACTATTCCCCGTATATCCTTAATTACTGATTTGATAAACAATTACAGTTGATGCCTTAATGTATCTCCATTTATAGATTACACACTATGCAGTGCTAAAAGGTTAGATTTCTTTTGTCAGGGGTTGACTTTTACGCACTAGTAGTCTGGATCTGGTGATGCTGCACTCGGAAAGTTATGTGGTCTGTTAAATGTCTTTGCAGGGAAAGCCATTGTGTGGACAGTGTTTACTTTGCATAGCAATAAGGGACCCAGAATCGTAGTTAATCAGCCGAGACATGCTTAATGTCTGACATTTACTTTTTCAGTTTGGTAAAGAACAAGCCAATACTGTTGGTCTTTAGCAGTTGGAATTACATCATCATTCAGATTACTTTTAACACACCTTGCAATTAATTACATACTTATTTATCAGTTATTTGATTTGTTTGACAGCACATTTCAGAACCTTGATATTTGGGTTTGTTCTCTACTGGAGTGCCCATATTTGTTCAGACACACTGTACTATAGTAATATGACAATTCGCTGGTGGGATGACATAAAACAGTATGAAATTCAAACGATAGACTGTAACAGTATTGATA
Organism: Parotocinclus haroldoi; assembly: GCA_034779995.1. Lineage (NCBI taxonomy): Eukaryota > Metazoa > Chordata > Actinopteri > Siluriformes > Loricariidae > Parotocinclus > Parotocinclus haroldoi. The sequence goes on along the minus strand of JAUZST010063855.1, from coordinate 3,775 downwards.
ATTGTTAGAATTGTTAGAACAGTATTTATTGGCGATGTGGTGTCATTTTTGGAAAATATGAAGACATGTATTTACTGTTCTTGGCCATATTTCAAATTGTTCGAAAATCTGACTGAAATATGGGTTTGTGAAAAGTCCTGATGCAAAATGATGGAACATTTCCGCTGAACAGATTTTACTGTCTAGGCAGACGAGTTTCAGTCTGGGAATGTATCTGTGACATAAACACAGGAAACATAATCATTTACTTGTTTAGGACTCAGATTATTTACCCAGTTAGTGACATTTTCCCCTTATCGTGGGAAGTTTTAAATACTGTATGTTTTGGACTGAGATCATATCATATAGTGAGAAATGAAAATATATCCAAACAGATCTGGATTTTAGTTAAGTGAACACTATACATGTATTCTTGAACAGGACACATTTCTGCCTGTGAACCATGAGCAAGTCAAAGATGTCCTTACACCTCCAAAAACACTAGTTGGACAGGGACCCAAACGATCGCATGAGCCAAATTGTTGCAATTGTTGCAAGGCAATTGTTCCAGTATGCATTAAAATGTATGTATGGCATATTTTGTACAGTTTTCCATAAATGTATTCTAGTAAAGAATCATCTGGTTAGGACTGAAATTTGTCCACCTACCAGCAGACCCTAACTCTTTATCCCTGTTAAGATAAAAGTAAGTAATATGTAGAGAGAGAGATAAATATAGATGTTTATTCAGTATATCAGAAAATCTTCTCAATGTCACACACATACACATAAGCAAACCCCCTCGGGGTAAGCTCGGGGCTCTGTGTCCACATGCTACTGTGTCAACACACAATGTCACTCTGCATTCCCATGATGCCTAGCTCACAAAAACACAACATACAGACCCCCAGCAACACAGCACATACGACTGAGTCTCTGTTGCAGTTTACTACAGAAGCCGTACTGTTACCATCCGTAATTTGAAAATTGCCATCAGTTTTTGGCATCACATGATATGACGATATATCCAGCTCCCAGCACGAGAAGCACCGAGATGCCTCTGGCAAGGTAGAAAACAATCAGAAGCATACATCTGGAAAAGGTATATAGCTCAACATGACCTTTAGTGTGCCAGTGGACCCACCTTTAGAACCAGAACCAAAATACAAACCCTGGACCCACTTTGCCGGAGGCAGGATACGAACAAAAAGGGGCTGGATTGCAGTGCTGCCCCAAGAAAGGTGAGCTGTCATGTCTCAGAGCACCTATTATATACATAATAAGATCATTTAATCTATTTCTAGACAGTCTTACCTTGTCAGTGATTATTCATTCATTTATTGATTTCCTTATCTGCTTAATACATGGTCAGTGCAGTGGCAATGAATGAAGAACCCTAGACAATCCATCTTAAGGCACATACAGTCACACATCCATATAACCGCTCACACGATAAGGTGTGAGCACTTTAAAACCTCCAATTCACTTAACACTCCATGTCTTTGGACTGTATGAGGAAACCGGGGGACCCGGGGGAATCCACTTAAACACAGAGAGGACATGCAGACTCCACACAGAAAGGTCCCAGACCTTCCCACCATGGGATTGAACCCAGGACCTTTTTGCTGTGAGGTGAAAATGCTAAGACATTAAAATAATATTACAAAGACAAAGGAGCATTGTCTCAAACCAGCATTACAATGTTCTAATCAAATCTAGTCCAAATTGTGCAAGCCTAGGGTGACAGTGGAAAAGAAAACACAAGGAAGAAACCTTGGGTGGACCAAGACCCAAAAAAATTGAAATACGTAAGAATTAAAGTTATCTATTCATTGTAATACATTCATAGTAAAGATATAAAGATGTATCTAAAGATATAATGGTATTAACAATAGGTAATAATTAAAATAAAATAGAATATCCAGACTTATAAATTCCAGATAATGTAATGTTATGAAGAGTATAATAATATAAAGATAACTGTACCACATAAGATAATAGTGTAAATAAATAAATAACATGACACGACGACATGCATATTGCCATTCTTTAGTCCACTAGTCAAACAGTGAAGGACACAGAAATGAATTGCCAAGAAAAATAACATTGTTTAATCTTAATTACATCTCTGTGGAACAAATCACTTGAATCTTAAAGAACCAGATGACTGTTTTTTATTATAATTCCATGTTTGTAGTCAAGCATGCTAATAATTGAACTTCAGTTTGAGCTCTCGTTTAGCAGCCTAATTAATGAAGTGATTACATAGTTTGAAGCCCAGTGAGGGCAGATTGTATAAACTCATATTAGCTCATGCCGTCTTTGTTCATGCAGTGCTTGTTAAAACCCTCTTCACCATGCGTGCTAGAGAGTCCGTTATCAAGATCAAGTTTGAATTAATCAGGTATGAATAATTCAATTGATTATATTTCTCAAAGTCCATGCTGAATTAAGGTAGTGCTAATATTAAACTGTTACCATGTGACAAACTGAAAACTAAAGTAAATATTTAGAGACAAAGAATCTGTATTATGTACTCAATTTTATCTATGACAGTAAAAAGTGGAAGTTCAGAATTCAAACTTAATTGTTCCAGAAGGCCGTTTGAAATTTGTTTTGTTCGAATTGAAATGAATTTATTCTTAATAACAATCAGGCTACCCAGTGAGAATGGTCCTCCCAAGTCTTTCCTTGCCACTGTTGCCCTAGGCTTGCTCGTTGGAGACCGTGGGGTCTAAAGGCTTGTAAAGCTGCTTTGGGACAATGCTCTGGTCAAGTTCAGAACAGGGAATGAGGACAGAGACAGATAGGTGCAAGTGAGGCCTATAATGACTAGGTGGCTAAGCTAACCTACAAGGCTAATAGAAACAGGGACAATAATAGAAAAGGCTAGCACAGGTGCTAACATACAGAGCTAATACAAGGCTAACACCAACACAGACGTTAACAGGGACAAAACTAAGACAGTGGTAAACAGAGAGGTTAGCGTTAATAGTGAATGGAATGCGACACAAGACAGAAACATGAAACAGAAACAGGAACACACAAGACAGTGAACAGGAAACATAAAACAGGAACAGACACGCCATAGCACAAGAGCAGCAAAAGCATCCAGAGCAAGACCTGACACGGAGGTGGACTCGAAAAATGGAGCTATGTAGGATGATGTAGCTACAGGTTGCTCTTTGTTTTCATCACCCTGCAAGCTCTGTTGGAATAGTATTATATTATATTCTTATAGCGATATAAATATAAAATATTGTCCAATAGAAGCCTTGACCTGACTTAATAAAGCTAAATAATACATAAATCGACATTAGAAATATAGAAAAGAGATTAATTACTAATAAGGTGCATAATAATTTAACTCTGTGTTACTATTTCATGGCCTTTAATATACTTTGTGTTAATGTAAGTTGGATCTTTAGTATCATTAATAATCTGTATGTGTAATGTAGTTTTATATGACAGTTTTTTTTACACAACACAATGTGATATCTGGGTCTGTTCTCAGTTCTAGCCATAAGAATTTGTCAGAACACACCCAGAACCAGAAACACAGGCTGTGAATGAAGAGTAGTAGCTGTTTATAAGCCATGTGACCTGATGATAGATGGGGTTGAGGGCTAGATGTCATAGCTTCCCAGTTGTGAACATTTCGTCATGGGGTTCACTGGTTGAGTAGAGTCATTAATTCTGATAGTAAAGACAGCGGCAGTAGGTAGTGCTAAATCAAGGAGTAGTACCATACACTAATTAATTTGTTATACTAACTACACAGCTCACAAAAATTATA
>JAUZST010063844.1:0-22777 GCA_034779995.1 Parotocinclus haroldoi | reverse complement strand
TTGTAAGTCGCTTTGGATAAAAGCGTCTGCCAAATGCAATGTAATGTAATGTAATGTAATGTAATGTAATGTAATGTGTTCCATTTTAGCTGTGCTGCACAGCCCACTAGAGTCTCTTTCTATGTAGCACACTACTAGTAGTGGAGCAGTGATATGGTGTTATTTGGGTTACAGTCATGTCTTTGGCATTCTAGTTCTTTAAAGTAAGTGCACTGCTGTTTGCAGTATGAGATTGCAGAGCCAGAAACAAGCCAGCATTTGCTGCTATCTTTTTAATGATAGAAGTTTCCAAAGAAAAGGTGAAGAAAAATGATCTGTGTGCTGTCATTTATAATCCTTGAAAAAAATCGTTCAAAATCTCAATCAGCCAGTCATATCTGAAAAATCAGAAATCGGCCAAGAAAATTACAACTGGTGCATCTCTATTTAAAACTAAACCAAAGTTATATGATACATTATCTGACCTTGTGAGTGTTCTATTTATTCTGTTTGAATTTGTTTAAAGGTTGATGAGGAGCACAAAACACAGATTGAACTGGAGGTCAGTCTCATCACAACATGGAAGGACACACAGGTACAGTACCATTGCTACCAAACAGCACGTAGTGCTCTAATTATATTGTAATAAATCATTGGAATATTAGGCTTTAAAATGAAGTACATTTCTTTTTTGGATTCAGCTGTCTCAGGCAGGAGACCTGATTATTGAGGTCTATCTGGAGGAAAAAACACCAGACTGCTGCATCACACTGAAAGTAAGTGCAGACCTATTTAATATATACTGATTTGCAAATGTAGTAAGTAAATTGGGTTACAACCTCGGAATATTCCATCATCTTACATGTTTATTCATTTATTCACTTTTCTGCATACCATGTGACAATTTAAATGAGCCAATCCACCTACTGGCATGGTTTTCATTCCCATTCCCTAATGATACGTTGTGCTGGTACACCCACTGGATGTTGGGCAAGAAGGTCCCGAAGAGGATCTTTTTACAATATAATATACTATATGACTTATAACATGAGTGCATATCGTTGCTTCTTGTACAGTAATGTCTTGGAGTGGGATCCTATACACAGATCTCATGCAGCCAATTATGCATGCTACAATAAGTTTATTATTTATTTTTATGTAGGTTTCACCCACTATGTCTGCTGAGGAGCTGACTAACCAGGTGCTGTATATGAGAAACGTGCCTGCAGGCGAAAAAGATGTATGGATGACCTTTGAAGCCATTGAGGATGGAGAGCTTGGTAAATAGATCAATGCCAGTCTGCTCAATTAGGGATCACTTCCATCTCTTCTGAAGCTTCACCAAACGTTTGAGGGAGCTGGTGGATAGCATGCTGCTTAGGATGCTTCAGTATGCATTTAATGCAGCACAGGTAATGAACGACGGAGTGCGCAAAACCTTTGTTCTTTCTTTTGTAATCACAGAACGACCACTTCATCCAAAAGAGAAGGTTTTGGAACAGGCACTGCAGTGGTGCAAGATGGCCAATCCTAGTTCGGCCCACTTGTTGGTAAAGAAGGTACCAAGAGGAGAGGTGATTGACATCTTTACAGGTGATTCTCTTTTTTTTAGTTTTATTGACTGACCACTTTACTCTATTTTGTAGTTGCACTGCTCATGTACAGTTCAGCAACAAGATCAGTTTCTTTTTCCTCATTAGCTTATAAGAGTGAGATTGTGAAGGTTGGAGTACTGAAGTGTCGAGAGGAAACACCGAAACTTCTGCAGGGGACCAAATTCCAGGAGCATGTTTTCCAGATCCGGGACCACAAATTACTACTGATGAAGGATAAAAAAGTGAGTCAGTTGCTTACCAGAAGTTTCTTTTATTTGAACCAAATTAACCGCAACATTGGACTGTGTCTTCTGTCATTTCTTCTTGTAATTTCAGAGCAACAAACCAGAGAAGGAGTGGCTACTGAAAACTATGAAAATTTACATTGGAATTAGAAAGAAATTAAAACCACCCACAAAGTAAGATTCTTTGTTTACATAGATCCAAAACAGACGTTGTTCAACATTCGTATTAACTCGTATGCTTTGTTGCAGATGGGGATTTACTGTGATGATAGACAAACATCAGATGTAAGAGTTTTGGTTGTGTCGTGACTGATCAGGATGGTTTGCTTGCGTGATGGGTTCTAATCACTTTACTGACCTCGACAGGTATCTCAGTTGTTCCAGTGAAACAGAGCTTTGGGACTGGATGACCAGTCTGCTAAAAGCTCAGGTATTACCCTATCATCAGTACCTGGATGTTAGAGTGTGTCAGATATTGACGTGAGTTATTAAAAGCTGTCTGTATTGTTCTTTTATTGTCTGAATCATTTTTTAGAACGATGATTTGCGGCCTCCGGTGTTGAGACGCCACTCCTCCTCTGACATCGTCAAGCAGAAGTTTGGCACCATGCCCTTAGTGCCAATCAGAGGAGAGGAGAGCAACACCAACTCCACCATGCTGTCCGCTAATCAGACTTTGGTAATGGAAACTTCTTTGGTCCTATGATATTCCTTTCAGCACAACAGGTTCTGCCTTCTCAGGTACCTGCCTCAGACTCCGCCTGTTCAGAGTGTGCATGTCCTCCCCTTGTCTGTGTGGGTTTACTCTGGGTTCTCCCACATTTCAGAGACATGCAGTAGGTTAACTGTCTACTCACCATATGGCCCGTTAAGCAACAAATAAAGAAAATAAATCTGGTTGTGCTGGAATGTTGAAGTAGTGACCTGAACACCCATGATCTTTGATCCTTCAGACAGCACTGCATCAAGAACCGTCATATTATGTTACATTACGTTAACATACTTACAATTCTTACATTTGTGAAAACGGATCGGTCTCTCTGAAACAACACCAGCGCCTATCAATAGGCACAAATGCATTGATCGCCCTCTAGTGGCGTGCAACAGGGACAACACTTGTATGTGGTCCTTACATATAGTCTTATTCTGTTTGCAGAGGAAGCTTCATGATAGGAGGACACTCTCGATGTACTTTGTAAGTATGCTCTTAAAAAATATCTTAATGTGCTGCTGACATGTAATGTGCTTGTGAGAACCCAACCAAATGCCTCCTCTTAGAGTATGAACTTGGTGAGTTGTTGTGAGCCTTAGTTTTTAAGCATTCTCTCTGTAATTAATGAATTCCATCAGATTTCCTCGGCACTCCCATTCCTGTTGGAAGCTTAGGTTTCCTGATAGGACACCATCAGGATGTCGAGCTGAATGTCGGAGGTGAAGATAACAGGATGTGGAGGGTGGAAGAATTGTTCCACTGCATTGTTCTGTTTTCATTGCCATGAGGGCAGGCAGTGGCCTCAGGCCTATACTGTGTGTGTGTGTGTTTGTGTGTGTTAGTGTGCATTTTATTGTGTGTGTGTGGGTATGTGTGTGTTTGTGTGTGTTTGTGTGGGTGTGTGTGTGTGTGTGTGGGTATGTGTGCGCGCATGTGCATGCTTGTGTGTTTTTTTGGGGTTCAGTTGGTGGGAAATGGTGGGTGTTTATGGGGGGGCAATGCCTGTGGTGACTCCTGAGCCTGAAGCAAATTGTTTGCCAGCTTTTGCCTTTGTCCTCAGTGCATTTGGGAATTATCTTGAGGCTGTCACTGTGATACTAACACAATAGAAAACTAACACACTTTTTAAATAACCACTTATGAAATCCCATAATCGGAGATAATTTAAATAACAGATTTCCATCAAAGGTTTACCAGGGTGTGGTTTCAGGCTCTTCCTTTTTCAGAAAACCATTCTACTGTACATGTCAAAACGCATAATAGTGTCTTTAATAGTATGTCTAAACAATAGTACTGCCAAACGATTAAACTATTTAATGAATTTAATTGTGACAGTTTTCTTGCTCATATTTGACACTACATGAGGGCAAACCTAAAATTGCAAACTAGTCAAATTTGAATGGGCCAAACAATTGTCAGAAATTTAGCAAGAATTCTGAGTCAAATTCTGCCGTGAGGTCCGTGCCACCATTTACTTGTTACTGCTTATTTCTGCAGAAATACAGGGAAATTCACCTAGTTTCCGTAGTAGTTTGTCATAGTTTTGTGGTAAACCAAGTTAAAATCATGAGAAAATTAATTTTGATACATTTTGATATAAAACTCAAACACATGGCTTTGTGGTCAAAATCTTCTAAAATATTTCTTGTCTGGTTTGTGTGTTTAGAAGATTAATCATTAAGTTGCTATGTTTGTGAGTTAAGGACCTTGTTCAAGGACTCAAAAGTGGCAGGTTGGCAGTGATGGGATTTGAACCCTGGGTCTTCAGGTCCCCAGTCATTCCTGTCACCACAGTCTCACTGTAACCTGCCACAGTCCATTTGGCTCATCTTTTGGCCTGGTCAGAGTCCAGATTTGAATCCTACAAAGAAAATGTGGTGTTACATTAAACCCAAACTTACTACAAAACATTTTTGAGCCATTACCATTTAAATATATCAACACTGATTGCCTGGGAGTGTACAGCAGATGAAAGAGTCTGAGACCACCAGAGAAAATGTTTGTTTGGATTTTCATAGAGAATGTTTCCACAAGACTGAATGATAAATGAATTTCCTCCACAGACACCTGACCTAACCCCCATCAAGTATTTATGGGGTATTTTAAGACACAGTAATCAAAGTACCTTTAACATTACAATATGCGTTTTATATTGTGAAATCATGCTGGGATAACATGAATCAGTTATGTACAAACTTTATCCATGCCAGATCAAGTGTTTGCTGTTACTACAGCAAAAGGAGCAAAGCAAATACTAATTAATTTGAAATATATGTATTAGTTAATTATCTTAAAGTGAACTTTTTACTCAAATGCAAAATAAAATCTGTACAGATGTAACATTTTGGGTGGTTTTTCCCAATAACTGCTAATTAACCTTTATTGTTTGCCCACAAAGGAGATTATGTATATCATGTTTTTGTGATTTTTTTTTTTCAACTATTCTTCATTTTATAGAAATTAATACCCGTGTTGCCATGAAGCAATACTTTCTAATAAAGTCAATTTAATCCTCTGAAAGCACTGTGTCAAACATGTGGCTTTACAAACATCTAGGCCAATAGCCATAAGTGAGCAAGCCTAGCATGACAGTAGCAAGGTAAAACTCCCTAAATGTTATAAGGAAGAAACCTAGGGAGGACCAACACTCAAAAATTGACCAATATGATCTGGGTCAGCCTAGATGTTATATATAATATATATTATATATTATATATATACACAAAAGCATAAAGTTTAAAAATGAACAGATATTATTCGCCTGCAGTAACACTTTTGTTTTTGATGATCAGGTCTTTTACCCTTACCAGTTGTAAACAGTTATATTCAATACCCTCTCTATTTGTGGTTGTTGTGATTCCTGACACCCCTGTTTACCTCATCACTTTGCTTCACACATTGTGTAAGTAATTGAAAATGTAAACAAACGGTTGTGAAATTAATTAAATCAAACAAACAGAACTCTTTCTACTTAGTTATGTATATGTCATAGCCAAAGAAGACCCAGTGTCCACTATAAGGGACAGACAATGAAAAATAAATATTTTCGTTAAATTAAATATTCTAGTTATTTCAACTTATTTGCCAGGTCTCAGGATAAAATTTAGTATGAATTTTAGTATGAGCTCTGCACATGTTTCTCCAGTGTCATATTGTTTCTCATTGTTGTTAATGCGAGCATCAATCCTGACTGGCCTCTTTCCGCTCTGTCTCTGCCCAGCCCATGAAGGTGCAGCAGGACTCAGTGGAAGAGCAGAATGAGAGCCCAGAGCCACTCTACGAGGAGGTGGGTGACTTTGGCCTGCAGGTGCTGGAGTCTCTACAGAGCAGTTTCCTGTCCAGCGCCTGCTCGGACAACCTGGAGAAACCTACACGCTTACAGACCCTAGCCCTGGGGAAGAGCAGCTCACTGGAGCGCCAAGTCGCTGCAGAACTGCCATGTGCTCGTGGGGGAAAGGGATCTCTGGACACGCTGGTGCAGGAGAAACCCGACGTCTCCTCGCAACGTGCTTCCTGCAGTCATTCTCAAGAGCTGCTGCTCCATGAACTGTCCACACTGTTTAAGAAGGGCGACGATGACGAGCATGCAAGCTGCTGACAGACTTATCTGATGTGCACTCCAGAGTGACCTGAATCAGACTGCCTGCTTGTAACACTGCCTGAATGTAGTCTTAATGATCTTTTTCTGTTAAAGAGTTTAAGCACATTTTAAAAACAGAATGCATTTTTTTAAATAATCAAATGCATTCATTTTAGCAGTATTATAATTATTGGTCTGTTTGCTTAAAGAAATTCCGAAGGCTAGTACCAAAGTGCTAAACATTGCTATTATGTCTTGGTATGTCTGTTTTGTCTTCTGTATATACTGAACTCTGTATGCTCTTACAACACTGGACTTTTTAAAGGAAAGACGTACTGACTTCTAGAGATTTATCAAATGGAATTTGAGCAAGTTAAAATTCCATGCCACTTAACTAAATATTCAAGCTGTAATGAAAGTGTATTTACAGACAGACTAGCATGCCGAAAACATTTACCATGTACTGAAAACAATTCATGTTCCAGCATAGCTGATTTTATATACACTCTACTCAAAATGTGTTTGATCTCGGGTAGCTGATGGTTCGATCTCGGTAATACATGAAGCGAGGGCCAAATTCTCCATCCACTAGTCCACTAGTAAAAATGCTTGAATCACTAGTGAAAGTTGATCTTCCTGGTGAAAGACTCATACTTTAGCAGAACCCAAAACACATCTCAAAGCTTTACAACAGCTACTTGAAGACCAAAGAAAATCAAGGAGTTCTGACAGTGGTGGACTTTGCTGTAGAGTCTCTTTACCTGTACCCCATCATAAATATATGGGGGCACGTGAAGACCAAGAAAGCAAAGGTGCTCTTTGGAATGCGGGGGTAAAACATCATCAGATAATGCGCAAAGTTGGAGAGTCAGCTACAGTGAGAACATACCGATTATTAATACTGCTCTAACGCTATCAAACTTTGTTCAAAGTGTTATACTGGTTATACGATATGTAAACTGAAAGAAAAATGAAAAAAAAGAAAAATGAAAAACATTTTTACTAGTGGCCTCAGACTTTCGGTCTCGAAAATCGAACGTCTGTACCAGCTCCTTCTCACAAGTACAGTACTGTATTTATTAATTTATTTGTACAATATCCAGCATTTGTTTCTAGCTCTGAGAAGTTTGCAGCGGGTTTAGGGCAGTAGAGGGCAGTGTCGGTTTAGTGCACTGGCTCGCCAATCAGTTTTATTAAAACGTTACACAGTTGTCTACTGGTTATAAGAGAAGCACGTATATACTGTTTAATTATTACATTTTAAAACATCTGTGCAAACACTTGTCATTGTTGCTTTACAATACTGTAAAAGTTGAGTACTAACTGAAAACTTTAGATTGCATTGAATGCGTTACTAAAACTGAATGAGCATGCTGAAATACATGACTACTTATGAAACAGATTGTGTTTCATGAAACATAGTGCTTGCTGTAATGGAAGCAACTGAAGCTAATTTATTTTTGTGCTTTTACTTCATCAGGGTTGATGAATAATAATTTGGTATGCGTCCCTAATTGACAATATTATCTAAAATAATATTAAAATATATCTATTTACATTTAGCCATTCAGCAGACGTTCTGATCTGGAATAACTTACAACCGATACAGTATTGCAAGGTACAGTACTGTGCAAAAATCTGCAAAAAAAAGGACACCAGATCTGTTGTTTTAGCAATAGTGTAATGACCATACTGTTGACGATAGGAACCTGATATTTCACTTGCTTTTTTCTGCTGATCCTCATTCCAATTTTTTGAGTCAATCTTAACCTTTTCACCCTGTTCCCTCCTGAAAAGGTGGCTTCTTGGCTGCTACCCTTTCAAAAAGACTATTTTAAGAATACTGAGCTTTTGAGAAGAATACTGTAATAACAGTAATTTAATAGGAGATGTTTTCCAAGTCACATATCTTTTTTAGACTAATTACTAAAAAGCGTAGCCTTATGTTGCTGTGAGATGATTAAGAGCTGATGTTTATCATTGTATTTTGCGGTAACTATATCCAGGTCCTTAAAATACTTGTAAAACCTCCAAGTAATGTCTGTTTTTCTCTGTGCAATGTGCAGAAAGTCTAAAGGAGTGTCTATAAGCAATAAAGATAAAAAGAGATGATCAAATGTTGATGCAGGAGAGCAATACCATTTGTTTTTGACATCGGTTTTAATGAAGGTGCATAATTAAAAATTTTTTCCAAGTTTACTTGATATATTCTGAATAAATGCAAGCATCAAGTGGAAGCTTCTCCACAGTGTTGGAGACCATAGTGCTGTGCTGTCATCAAAGAACCATATACACTGCTTACAAAAATGAGGGGATCATTTTGAAGTATCCCCCCATTTTTGTGAGCATTGTAAATTAAAAAAGTCATCTTAAAAATTTTATAAAAACTTTATGGTGGTAATGTAGACATGTAATTAACAAACCATCCAACCAGTAAGTGTGCTGAGAAGATACATGGGCTATAAACTATATCACAATTAATCACTTATAAAGAACATTTTAAGGATAAGTGCACTTTTGTGTGTAATGCATTTAGGTACTATGTTAATATACATAGTAAATATGACCTGCTTACTTAAACTGGGCATCAGAATGGAGAAGACCGGTGATTTAAGTGACTTTACAAATGGCATAGTTCTTCACATATAGGTTCTAGACTAGTCGTATTTTAGAAACTACTGATTTGTTGGGACTTTCATTCACAGCCATATCTATGATTTACACAGAATGGTCCCAAAAAAAGGAAGTATATCCAGAGAGTGTCGGTTCTCTAGGCAAATAAGCCTTGTTGTTGCCGGAGGGCAAAAGAGAATGGCCAAAGAGGGTCGAGAAAGGCAACAGTAACTCAAATAGCAACAAGTTACAACTGAAGTACGCAGAAGCGTATCGCATTGAACTTTGAAGCTGGTGGGCTACAGCAGCAGAAGAACACACCAGGTGCCATTCTTGTCAGCTAAGAAGAGGGAACTGAGGTTGCAATTTGCAAACTGGTTTCTTGAACATGACAATGAGTTCACTGACCTTCGCACTCACCCATATCTCGAGTTTTAGCCTGCAATTTATAGGAGACTGCAACACGAGTGAGAACTTTCTGTATAGCAGTCATATTTTTGAAGGCCCCAAGTGACACTTCTCTAAGCTCATGTTTCACAAACAATGAGAATTGATGTTTGTAAAATATTTTGTATTAAATGCTGTAGAGCACTAGTACATTTACACTAAACAGAAATGTTTGTGTGTTTGGTTTGTTTAATTAAGGTCGCTATCATACACAAGGTTGCATCTATACACAAGGTTATATCAAGCCTAGATCAGGTCAAATTAGTGCCCAATTAACCTAACGTATGTCTTTGGACAGTGGGAGGACCCGTGTAGATTCCCATACAGGCCACTCCACCCCATAAGTGTGTGTGTGTGTGTGTGTGTGTGTGTGTGTACTGTACACTGGCAGAAAGATAAAATTGTGGGGCCAGTTATTTATTGGAGGTTATTGAAAAATGCTTCCGAAACTCTTTAGTGATTTTTTTCAAACAATAAATTTCAGTGTGCCATATTAGATGATTGCTGTTCCAAAACATCATACTTCCATGAGAAACAAATGAGTAAATAGATAACACACAGAACATAACAGGTAAAACTCAAATACTAGATATAGTTTAACTTAATGTAGCAGAACTAGCTTGAGTAAAGAAGAGTATTACCTGGGATGAGAACAGGAATTTTGCAAAACACAAAGGATCAGTGAATCAAAAGCATCACTTTAAATAGATTTAAACTCAAGAGAGTTAATCTCATTATCTCAGGTTTTACATGAACACCTTTCAGGTAGCTTGAATGTGAAGTGTTTCCTATCACATAAATGTCTCTTTGTGTAAAACCATATATATATATATGCAAATATAAATATGTTTTTTAGTAATACATTTCTATATTTAAATTATAGCCCAACATTTATGCACACCCTGATTCCTGTTATCTGTTTCAAGAAAAAAATACATTTTCAACCCACTCACTCCTTAATCATCCACAAGAACTGCTTCAGGCTTTCCCATATACCTTGATGAGAATATAAACAAGATTTGCTATTCTTTCCTGTTGGCCACAACAGATATGGAAGCTGTTAATACCTTAACCTGATTTTCTCCTCTTTGTACAGGTGATATTCCTTAGCTTCTCTCAGCCAGCATTTCCTGCCACATGTTAACTGAATGGATCCCATCCCATGACCAGTGTACCAAAAGATTTCACAATATCCTCCTTCCAACACTCCCTTCACTAACAACTCCTTGATGTGCATCTTTTGCTTTCAGGGTGGCAAGAGTCATTCCTATTTTAACAGCATCAACGATTGGTATCACTCCTTGTTTCCTCACAAAAATACTTGACCATGCTGCATACAGTCAGTTGACCTTTCTCATACAAATTAGCCTGCGTGATCACAATCACTGCTGCTTCAAAGCAGCATCTTCAGAAACTGCCCTAGTTGATACCGCCAAGCCTCTAGACTTTCTAGCAGTTTTTAGCAGTTCTGATCCATCTTGACCTTTTAGCAGTCTTTGATGCAGACAATCAAACATCTCACCTGTACCCTGTAAACTCTCAGATGAGTCCCACAAGACTGCTGGGGCGTTCTTCTTTTTCCCTTTACATCCTTTCTCTTGCTGAAGTCATAACTTGGCACGTCTTCTCTCACCACTGTTATGATGACACTCAACTTATCATTTTCCATCAAATACTCAGGTCTTTACCTGTATCCCAGCATGTCTGGAGGACATTTTGAAATTAATGTCAGCTTCTGATCTGAAGCGAAACCATGGCAATGCTTTCCTTTCGAATTGCTTTACATTCATGGATGTCTTGTCATCATTGTCTTGTAATCTCCGCGATAAACTTCTCTATCACATCATCCAAGAAATGTTTTCTACTCATATTGTGAAGCTAACCCAGTAATGCAAACATATCCCCTACTACATCAGAGGAATTCAACCCTTTCTTTTCAGGAAAGCCACCCAGGTGCTTGTTCTGTAGATGTTATCTTCACTGGATCCCTGTACCTGTCCACATCAGGTTTAAAATATCTATGTTCCCTTACAAAGCTACAAATGAACCAGGAAACCCCTAACTAAAGGCTCTAATCAAATCTCGCTGCGTACTTTTTGCCTGTGCTTAGCTTGACTCGATCCACCACTCAAAATTAAAGGAAGATAGTCATCAAGACTCAGTACAGGCAGCCAGTTGGTGGAATGAACTTCCACTGGATCTTTGTTCCTTACTGTCTTTCAAGGAATACTAAAGACTCATCATTACTCCCAACAACAAAAAAACCCCTCACTTTATTGTTTACCTACTGTATGTCAGATCCATACAGGGTTTCATTTAGACTGTGTTCTTGTGCTGTTGGTCTTTGGACTGGCATGAGGTTGTATCTACTAATAAGCATAAAAATGATACAAAGGACTTTTGGATAAGAAATACTTTTATTTAAACCAAATACCTCAGTGTTCGAACAGCGGAGTCTGAGTCTAACGCCGTTTGAAGACCCACCTATTCCGTACTTACCTCAACTAACACCCCCCTCTTTTTCTCTCTCTCTCTCACTCTCTTGCTCTGAAACAAATCACTCAATCTTTATAGTTTCAGAAGTGTATTCTTGTTTAGATTCCTGATTATTAGGACTAGATTATGTTACTGATGTTACTTTTGTAAGTTGTAAGTTGCTCTGGAAAAGGGCGTCTGCTAAATACTGTGAATGTGAATGTAAATACTGTAAGTCACTCAGGATAAGAGTGCTTGCCTAATGCTGTAAATATAAAAGCAAATGAAATTGGGATTTTGCAAGACTTTTGCACAGTACTGTACATGTTTCAGTTTCATATGATTGTATCTGAAACCACAATCTAAAGCTTAACATTAACAGTTAATATAGAGTATGCATGAGTGTTTGATAACTGATATAAATAAATAATACCAGCTACTGGACTCTGTTGGAGCCTTCTGCATCACTCTTTACTTTGACCAAGCTAATACTTTTTCCACTGTTCCGATTTGAAGAAAAATGAAGAAACCACAACCCTTTCCAAGGTTGCACAATGAGAATGTTTTTGTCCTTTCTGTTTTTAATTTCTATAAAAACATTCTCAGACTGTGAGCTCTTTGATTCACTTTGTGAGGTCAGGCTCTTTTCTAGCTATGGAGGCAGAGCAGCGACATGCCCCAACAAGAGCTTAGAGGATTAAGTTCATTCTCACTGCCACTTCATCACCTCCTTGCTGCCCTCTGCCAGGGCTCTCAATGCACTCCAGTGTTTTGTGATGGCTGATTCACGCCAGTGAACAATTATAAGAACCATCAACTCCTGCAAAGGCAGCAGCAAAAATATCCTCAGGGTGCTACTCATTCACAGGGAACAAGGGCAAAAAAGCTCTAAATCATGAACCAGGGTGCAAGTTTCTTTCTGAACACTTACTTACTGAATGAAACAAAACATTGGTGACAGTGGACAGTTGTCTGAATGTACATTAGTCTGCACTGAACTTGCTTTAAAGGGTCATTGTACTGTGAACATGTGCTATAGAGGGGATGTGATGTACTCTAAAAAGCACATTTCTTAACAGCCAAGCAAAATTGCCTTTTGAATGACAAAGGTTAGACAAAATATTAACACTTTACTTAAGGGTGAATCCTTTGTGTACCCTAGGGATTAATTGCATTTATGCTTTAAAATATAAAAAAATAGAATCTGATCTTTATCTAAGACGTAGTAATAATCTGCATAAACTAGGAAAATGAACAAGAAACTAATACTTTATCACATTTATCACACCACATAAATTATCCATTATTTGAACCCTTGTATTTAATAAGTGGAAGAACATCCCGAAAATGTAATGTAGCATAGACCTGCACAACAGTGAACGGGATTCCACAGCATTTTAGTCATATAATAGGCTGACAAGCAGATGAGCAGGTACCTTGAATGGGGTACCAGTCCACTGCTGGGCTGAAAAAGGTTGGATGATCCCAATCCTGCCTTTGTGATGTCTGAGCTGACCAGAAGGCACTGCTGAGACTTACTCATACAGTTTTCAATTAATACATTCATTGTTGCTTTACTAATTGCAAGATTTCTATCCCTTAAGCTAAATCAGCAACAAATCATAATGATGTCTCCAGCATGTTTCACACCTAAGACGAGGTTTTCTTCAAATTTTGTTGTGCAGTGGTATTTTCATTATGTTGTGCATTTCTGACAGGATCTTTGTTTTATCTATCCACATATCCACATATTACTTATGACATATTACACATGATTAACCTTGATTACATATTAATTTGTATTTGCACTAAATAAAAAATAACCAGATTACTGCAACTACAGAAACTTCCATATAAAGCTTTTGAAATTGGAAATAAACTAAAATACCATCACACACCAGTCTAATTCAATAAGCAAACAATATCTTGTTAATGGACAGGTAAAAATATGTCCTTTTATAAGACAAGGCTAATCTACATCTCACACTTTATTCTAGCCAATCACATGGCAGCAGTGTAATTCATAAGGTTCAGGGATAAAGAGATGGTTTATGCTGTGGGAAATGCTTTCTTGGCACACTTTGAAACTGTAAATACCAGGAAATCGTTGCTTGAATGCCATAGCCTGCTTAATTATTGCTGCTGAACTTGTTTATACTTTTCTGGCCAAAAGTTACCCATCTTTGAATGGCTATTTTCAACATGATAATGCACCATATCACAACTTGTTCAAACTGGTTTCATAAACATGACGAGCAGTGTTTTGGCCTTCCCCGTCACTGGATCTGAATCCAATAGAACAAATTTGGGATGTGGCAGAACTGAAGATTTGCAGCATCAAGTGCCTGTGAAAAGTGCACGAGAATTGTGAGACATGAATGTTTTCAACATCTTGAGAAATCCATACAAAAAAATGGAGGTTGTTCTGAGAGCACAGAGATGCGCTACCCATCATTAACATGGTCATCCTTAAAAAGTGTTCTAAAATGAGAGGAAATAATAGCATGTTTTCGGGTAAAAATATAATTTATTCATTCATATTCATTCTTTGTCTTATCCCCTTAAATCTTAATCAAGGTAACTTAAGAGCCGGTGACACAAAGTGCAAGGCAGGAATAACTCATCATATGCAGTCACCCATGCATACACACATTCACACACTAAGGGCACTTTAGATACTTCATTCAAACTAACACACATATCTTTGGATTGTGGGAGGAAAACAGGGTACCCGGATTAAACCCACACAGACATGGGAAGGACGTGCAGATTCCACACAGAAAGGACCCAGGTTGCTCCACAGTGGCACACAATGGTGATAATGTGACTTACTGTATCTCGCTGTGGTGGTGTTAGGTCGTATTGTTAATGTGATTGAAATGAAAACCTGGTTTGTAGCAATACCAAAACAAGAAGTCAAAAGCAATTGTATTAGACGTCACATTGTTCTAAGTGGCACTTGTCCTTGCTCTGGTTCCCTTCAGAATGGCTTGACAAAGGCACATGTTAGGATGATGGACAGTTGTCAAGTGATGACACACAGCCTGGCCTTCTCATACTAGACACCCTCTTGTGAGCAAACACTTGTTAAGTCTGCCTGTGTATGAGTCTCCCAGCTCTGAAAGACTTCATTGAGTCCATGGATGAGTAGCTTCGGCACTCTGTGAACTGCATGCAAGCTCTTCAGAAGGATCTCCTGGTGTCCCTTCAAAAGCAGACTCTATCAGCAACAACTCAAAGAAGACTCCACACCCATTCGACTGTATGTCCTTACTCCCAGTGTGTCTTATCCAATGGGGAGATGGATGCAACAAAAAGGTGACAAGATCACAGGATTAGCACCAAACAGGATCTCATTTCAATCTCATTTCAAGGAGGCCAATTGGGACTAATTGGGACTTCTGTCTGAGTAGCAGTTTTTCAAAGACACAAGAGCCTCTCAGATAACCAGTATTATAACTGTGCTTTGGTTTGGTGTTTAAAAGCTAAATTGGATAATAAGGAAGTAGACATTTAACTTTCATAATCTGGCAAACATAATGCATCTAAATAATTTTTAACGAGAAATTGAGATGTGATCTCACAAAATAATAGTTTTTAGATTGAATTACATATTTCAACAAAAGGAAGTAAAATTCATTAATCTCTACTTATTCTTGCATCGTAGATAATTTGTGAAAACTGTCTGTACATTTATGTATAATAAATGTAAAAATATTGACAAATACTGTAATTATAATGCATTCATTGTCAAGACCCATTGATGTAGCAGAGAAAAGTGATTAGGTTTAAGCATACATAAATTTTAGCAAAACATCCACAGTCAAGCGTTGTTCTTCTATTCTTTGCATTTGTTAATAAAGGTGCTATTTGTTCCTAGTTAGTTACCCAAACAGTTGCCCACTTGCACTGCATCACGTTAGTTGCTCCAATTATTAAAAACAACTTGCTCCTGATTAGACGGGGCTAAGTTATGCAAATCTGAATCGGACTGGCATTGTTGCACACGCATCCCAGGAGAGACAGCCCTGTAAACACCATGGAAGCATTCTTCTTCTGTCCCAAATATCCCCCCAGCACCCAGTCCATAAATAAAAGCTACGTTCAAGGGGTCTAATCCCAGGGATGACCTTGCTTTGTCATGTCACCTCGCCAGAGCTGAGGGGGGCACGGTGGATGGAGGACAAATCCCTGAAAAAAAATGAGGAGAAGCACTCCACATTAAATCCACAACAGTGAACGTCTAAGCTGTCACCTCCGTAAATGACCTCAGGGTTAAAACAGGGGGAAGCTGGGAGGAAAGGATACACTTTATAACTCAGACTTCAGGTCGAGCTTGGGCTCGAAAGGCCTCCTTCTTGTATTTTGGCTTTGTGGCGTGCTGTTGGTGGCATCTTTGTACATTAATCTTCAAGCAAGTCACCC
Source organism: Parotocinclus haroldoi (assembly GCA_034779995.1). NCBI lineage: Eukaryota > Metazoa > Chordata > Actinopteri > Siluriformes > Loricariidae > Parotocinclus > Parotocinclus haroldoi. The sequence goes on along the minus strand of JAUZST010063844.1, from coordinate 6,706 downwards.
CCCCACACACACTCTGCATGGCCTCATCTCCTGTTGGTTGGCTTGATCTGTTGTAGCCAGTTTCATTGTAATGTGAGCCTGACTCCATCTCTATGCACCGGCAGGCAGGACTGTCTTTTCCTCTGTCCTGCACTCCTGCCTTCCCCCCTCCTTCCCTTGCCTTAATTGCCTCAGACCACCAGTATGTAGCGGCTGCAGATGTCTCGCTCCTTAATTTGCGTAGAGAGCACAATCAGTCCCATCTGCTGCAGTTTTTACTTTCCACCCCCCCCCCCCAACACACCCACGACCACCAAAAAAAAAATCACCTCGGCACTCCCTTAAATCTCTGCAGTAAGCCCCCCGCCCCGTCACAAAACGCAAACTCTACTCCTCCCAATGAAAACCATGTCATTGGAGCCGGAATTGAAAGCCTATCAAAAAGCTATAGAAGAGTGCTTTGGATTGGAAGGGCACAGTCAAGGATTGGTGCAAAACGAAGGCCCCCTACCAGTTTACTCTTTGCAGTGCTACTCCCTGTCAGGACTCTGAAAGGAGGCTCAGGCCAGAGAATCAGAGGACAGATGGGAGGACTTTTAGGGAGGAATAATCAGGCCACAGCATGGCTGATGAAGGTAATGTGTAGCAGTGCTGTTTATACAAAACAGAATAAAACACATAAGCATGAAACTCTTCAGTGCACACTTGGCCAAAGTATTTCCTGAAGTCTTGACTGCTTCAAATACATAGAAAAACATCAACATTTTTAAAGCATACCCAGTATTGATTGGTCATAGAGAAAACCTAAAAAAAAATGAAAATTCTAAATGTAAGACTCCAACTGCTTTGAATATGGATTTAATAATACATAATGTATGAGATTTCATGAAACCATTTGATTGACATAAATAAATAAAAAACAATAAATGAAGTGGCAATTACTCTTAAAGTGACGGTTGAACAGGGTGGGCATTTGGAGTGATGTCCGAAGAGTTTAAATACCTTTAGATTGCTTTAGGCTGGAGACTAAGGACTAAGGAATGATTGATGGTGCATTGGATGGTGATGGAACTCATTTTCATAATTTGGAGGGTCAACTTTTGTTCTCTCATTCTGTTTTTGCGCTTTTTGTCTCTAAGGCAGTGAGATGCATAAGGCCACTGACAGTTGCTCCAGCCTACATTGTGGAAAATACAATGAGCATTTGTGCTAATTCATGTGTGTACTTATTCAGCTTCTCTCTTCTTGTTTTTTTTTGGCAAACACCATTTTCATACTGCTTCTACCTTCTACATATTAGAGAAATTGTACGATCAGTTATATTACGTAAAACTGCTGTCAAACAAAAAATTATTGTTGAAGAAATGCATGAACAGGACTATAATGTAATACGATGGCTTCATATTGACCATCATACTGAGATAGATGATCTGTAAAGTTAAAAAACACACAGATACTTCCAGTATAAAGTTCACTAGTGTGCTAGCTGTTGATATCAGCAATACCTTTATATTTTGGAAATTTCATATTAGAAAATCCCAGACTGAGACATGAAAAAGATGACCAAATTTGCTGTCTGTCTTTTTCAACCATAACAGTCTTTTGACTGTTGATTGTGTATGCTAAAAGCAATGAAAGGCTATTGTGGTGGTCTGTTTCGCATGTTATCTGTGGCAGCCTCTCATGTCAGTCAGGGCCCTGAAGAGCAGGGAGTTTGTCTAAATCAGGGGCCCGGAGTCTGCCTTGTTACCCATCACCCCATGCAGCAGCCAGAGGAACTGGAGTATAGACTGTCATGGCCTACCGTCATGCTTCTCTCCAATTCAATGACAGTTTGTTCTCAATTAGATGGCTTTGTATAAAAATGAATGCCTTTTTCGCTATCTTTTTTCACCATCTGGGCAGAGCTTGCATGGGTGTAAAAGATGCCACCTACAACCTAAAGCTGTTTTGCTCATTTCCCACTTAAATTTCTTTTTAAGTACTTTATTTAGCTAATCTTAAGACACTATTTCCTATAGGATCAGAGACTGATTTTCAATTATTTTGTTTTACATGTTGTTTTACAGACTGGCCTAGAGATTAAAGGGCTTTCTGAAATATGTTAATATGTTACAACCCATAATCAGAAAATGTGGTGACAGTATGGAAACTGCAAAACACTCCGCCCCCCACCCCACCCCTTTGGTTTTGGCACCAAAGATAACAAGTGTCATGTTTTAGGTATTATTTTGTTTCATCCTTCCTGCAATAACGCTTTATGATGTGCAACAGTATGGATAATTGTTCGTACCATGACAGACCCTGGTTTTGCACATGTTTCTGACAACAATCTGGATGGTCCTTTTTGTCTTTATTATGTGAATCCCGGCACCTATGTCTCCCAAAAAGCATACAGAATACTAATTTGTCTGCCCATGGTACATTCCAGATACCTCAGAACCCAAGAAAGTCAATATTGCTTCAGCCTATAGTTAACATAAGGTTTCTTTTTTGCACAGTAAAGCTTGAGTTGTATAGGAGATCACAGAACATGAGTCATTTTGAAACATTTTACCAATAATTTTGCTCCTTGAAGACTCAAAGTCACTTGTGGATACTGCTTTTGTACCGAATCATGAGTACATTCACATGTTCAAATCACATTTGCATTATATTTTAGTTTTTTTGTTGTTGTTTTGGAAATCTCTATTCCTAAATTGCCCTCCTCCCAACACTTTGCTTATAGATTGTACTAATTAATGTCATACATTGTCCATTTGCTGAGTGACCCACTAATTAAATGGTATAAATATTAATTCAGTCACAACACGATACTACTTGTCAGCATTTTCATGGCAATTCTCATCATCTAAATGATTATTTAGTGTTTTTTCATCGAGTATTGTATGCAACTAAGTCTGTGTTTTGTAAGAAACTTACATTGCCAAGTAGTGTTGGTACATTTACTTTAAACTTAGGTCCAGCAAACACACATTTACTTAATCACACAGTTTAATACAGATTTAAAATAACAGAAAATAATAAAATAGAACAGCATAACCATACTATCAAGTATCAATTTCTTCTCTAAAATGTGGTTATGTTTCTTGTGACCTTAATAACAGTGCATATTAATGTGCATCATGATTGAAATTATTGCAATATAAGTCCATTCTTTTGTTAAGTAGTTATATGAGTTAGTTCATGTTTTAGAGTTTTTAGTCTTAAATTGAACTGATGACTAATTAATTTTTAATGGTTGGCCATTGGATGACCTTCATTCATCCAGATTTGCAAGCTTTTTGTTAATGAATTTTAACTAGGTGCCAATTGTAGATGCTTTTATTTTTTGTTTCATATTGTATTTGTTTGATAAGTCTTCTTAATACATACTGTATATGACAGTCGACAATTAAACTGTGTTTAATGGACTACTTGCACAGTGTAGTTTGATAGAAACAATGTGTCAGTGATTGTTAGCTTTTCTAAATAATACATTAACCTCTTTGCAATGCTTTCTAGTGCTCATTCAGTTCTTATCAGTTCAGTGTTTACTAAAGATGAATAAATATGCAGAAGTACAACCAACAGCTCAGTTAATGCTATTGTTCTTGACTGTGAAATACAAGACACTGGAAAACAGCTACTGCCCCTTTTGTAACCGCTGGGCATTTAATGACCATATCTATGAACTTACCCCTTACACCCAAGACTGAGTAGTGTCAGTGGGACTGACTGAATAAAAAAGGAATGCAGTCACTCAAACTCAAAGAGCAGGTACAGCTTTGCTCTCATGAGCTTCCAGACATAGAAAATTTTGGCATCATAAGGTTTTGAACTCACAAACTCAAAAATCAAATCATGGTCCAATTAGACCCTCATTATTCACCAAACCCAACACTAAATCTAAAACAGGACATACAGTGGTGCAACGATGATGTGTACCAATCCACCACAATATGCACTTCACAACATTTCATAGTAAAAGTGTCATTGGTAAAGTACTAATCTAACATACAATTCATTATAGCAATATGCAATTTGGAAGGATCAGACCTTGCTAAACTGAGTTGTAAAAGTTGTTCCCCTGTGAGTCGTTACCATATGATCAGGGTGATAATTGCGCCAAACCCTCTGTTGGAGTCCCTCAGAGTTTGTGGCAGTCTGGCAGGTGACGGCACACTCCATGTAGGTAAGGCACGGGCACAATTGTCGTGGGGCTTTGGGCGCCTGGCTTGCTCTCAGGATGTGAACCCCCCATGGAGCCTGCTTTGCTGTGAAGCACCGCCTTTTGTTTGCCATTTGTTTACCTTGCTTGACCAAGCCATAGTACTGAGCACAATGAGGTCTAGATCAACAGCTCCTTGAATAGGCCACGGCGTCTTTATCCCCGCTCTCAGAACACTGGTTACCTCGGAGAGGCAGTGATTAAGAGCCCGACGGGCTATCTCCAGTTCAAAAGCACAAAGGCACTCCACTTATCCAATAAAAAGAGTCCACCACTCTTCATCCTGATGCTGCCTGCCTGAAGAAAGATCGGCATGGGGGTACCAAGTAACTGCTCAAGCAGTTACAAGCATTTTTTTATTTAAAAAAAATGATTGAAATATGTCATTCTAAGTGTCTGAATCCATGAAAGGCTGTGTAAGTGTCTAGCTAAATATTAGACTTTAGACTTAATATGAATTTCTTAAAATCCACAGGCCATAGGCAGTAGGTTGTACAGTGGTTGAATTTGGGGGTAGTGTGGCTGCATGTGGTTTAGGGGAGGTTTGGGAACAGTCTGCCTAAACCAGCTGCATGGCGAAAACACCGCCCATTCCTTGCTCTGCAACAAAAGATGAAAGCACGCCCTGCTAGGTGGCATAGACTCCAGGTGACTAGAGCAACCTGACGAGTGAAGTCCGGTGCACCCTAATGCAGAAAAAGCAAGATCGAATTGTATGGCAGTCATTGATGTATTATAAAAAGGGGCTTGGTTCTCTGGCCTTTTTAAACACCAGCACATAATCCTTTCGTTTGCCAAACACAATAGAGTGGTTGAAAGGTGGCACCTCTGTGGCCTGCTTCTAACAAGGCCAAGCATTATGGACCAGTGCACACAGATCAAGTTTCACAGGAGGAATCAGGTTTTCAAATAGTAACCATATCAATTTGGTCTCTACCATATATTATCAGGGCAAAAGGGAAACATCAACTATTACTAATATTACTAATATTGTTTTTTATTGAATATAGTTATTGGATGTCACTGGGTCAAGTTGGTTCTTGAGAAGATCTTTGCCAAAATCAATGGCAAATTATAACTAGCTAGTTGGCTGTGCTAGCAGTGTTTATGCAACAATGCTAATGCTAACTACTTAAACGCATGTCTCACTGTCCTTCTTTAACTGAACCAGTTTACCATCCTCACATTGAAGTATGAATGCAATTATATAAAATAACTTATTCACATACATACCGAGTGTTTAAGACATTATGGAGAATAAAATTACTCGTCACGTTTTGTGTAAACTCTGAGCACCAGTTCATTGGAGGTCTACACATAGTAAGTTAGTCTAATGTGTTTACCTAGCAGGCAAAATAAAGGGTTCAGAAGTTCAGGCAATAAACCTGGCCGATGAAAAGGAGCTACAGTTGTTTCAGTGGGTGGAAAGGTCTTCTTATTTTCTTTGTCTTCTGTGCTCTGTTGTCCCTTTATTAGTAAATGTATGCAAATGGAAAAATTAAGGCGTGCAAAATAATTATAAAAAGGGATGAAACAACATCCAACATTTTGACTTGTTTACCCAATATTTTACTGTATAGAACCATAACTACCCAGTACATTTTAGTATCCTTCATATAGTCTGTTTAAATAGTCAGTTTGCATTAATGTAACAAGGAAAGTAAAGTAACATTTCATTAGTCATTAGTTCCTGATTATGAAACACAATTTCCTGGATATTTTAGGTTAAATTCAACATGTTGCTATTCTTTTCTGAGTGTATATTAGGCAGTACTGGATTAGCTGGTGATTAAATACAAAACATATAAAGGGAGGCAACCAGCAGAACCCCAACAGTGATGTGTTTAAAACACTACAAATGTAGATCAGTAACAAGAGATCTTGCCCATGTGGAAGCCATTTATTTATAGGCCATAAGCATACCCTGGAATGGAATACTGTTTAAACACCAGTGAATGATTCCCCCAACTACCTCTCTCCTTCAGATACAGCCAACCATGCCTCTGTGTGACTCCTGATCTGGCTGAGAGGCACCAGAAGGACTAGTTCAGTAAAGTAATTCACTTAAAAAAATGTTTGAACCAGAGAACTAAATTCTCAGTACGATTCCCAATACTCTTTGTTTAATTCAACTTATGACTCCAGTTCTTAAAAGGTCTTTTTAGTTATGCTAGACAGCAGAGAGATTATTTTTTATCAAGTCTCAGATCTGCCACTATCTTCATCATATGTATTTACTCTATTATATTTACATAATTAACAGTAAGTGTAATTTAGAGTAATTCTAAACTCTATGTATGAACTGAATGTCATTCATTCATTTATTCATTATCTTCCGCTTAATCCACACAGGGTCGCAGGTCAGCCGGTGTCCACCCGGCAACACTGGGCACAAGGGTAGGAACAACCCTAGACAGGGCGCCAATCCATTGTAGTACACACAAACAAACAAACAAACACACACACACACACACACACACACACACACACACACACACACACACACACACACACACA
>JAUZST010063833.1:0-22780 GCA_034779995.1 Parotocinclus haroldoi | reverse complement strand
TAATAATAAATAATTATTGTACACATTTATTTATATTTATATTTTATTTTTATTTAATTTATATATATATATATATTTGGTGTAAAATAAATGTGTACAATAATTATTTATTATTATTTATTTATTATTCATTATTATTTATAATAAAAACCCAATTCCAAAAAAAATTGCAACGGAATGCAATGCTTTCAAAATTCCATATTTTCTTCATAATAGAACATGGATGACATATCAAATGTTTAAACTGAGAAGATGTATCATTTAAAGAGATAAATTAGGTAAATTAAAATTTTGTGACAACAACACATTTAAAAAGTTGGGACAATGCCATGTTTACCACTGTGAGACTGTACCACCTTTTCTCTTCACAACAGTCTGTAAACGTCTGGGGACTGAGGAGACAAGTTGCTCAAGCTCAGAGAGAGGAATGTTAACCCGTTCTTGTCTAATGTAGGATTCTAGTTGCTGGACTGTCTTAGGTCTTTTTTGTCATATCTTCCGTTTTAAGATACGCCAAATGTTTTCTATGGGTGAAAGATCTGGACTGCAGGTTGGGCAGTTCAGTATCTGGACCCATCTTCTACGCAGCCATGATGCTGTAATTGCTGCAGTGTGTGGTTTTGCATTGTCATGTTGGAAAATGCAGGGTCTTCCTTGAAAGAGACGTCGTCTGGATGGGAGCATTGTATCTTGGTTAGATACAGATTCTTCTTTGAACTATAGAGTTTTAGTTTTCTCAATGGCAGATGGCACGGTGAACTGTCTTCATGGATAATGTTCTATGAAAATATTCCTGAGCCCATTTTGTGATTTCCAATACAGAAGCATGCCTGTATGTGATGCAGTGCTGTCTAAGGGCCCAAAGATCACCAGTACCCAGTATGGTTTTCCGGCCTTGACCCTTACGCACAGATTCTTCCAGATTCTCTGAATCTTTTATGATATTATGCACTGTAGATGATGATATGTTCAAACTCTTTTACAATTTTACACAGTCAAACTCCTTTCTGATTGGTGATCCTCTTCCCATCTTTACTTCTGAGAGCCGCTGCCACTCCAAGATGCTCAGTCATGTTAATTACCTATTGCCAATTGACCTAATGAGTTGCAATTTGGTCCTCCAGCTGTTCCTTTTTTGTACCTTTAACTTTTCCAGCCTCTTATTGCCCCAGCCCAACTTTTTTGAGATGTGATGCAGTCACAAAATTTCAAATGAGTCAGTATTTAGCATGAAATTTCAAAATGTCTGACTTTTGACATTTATGTTGTCTGTGTTCTACTCTGAATACAATATTAGTTTTGGCATTCAATCACCAATAAACCTAAAATATGAAGTGCTTATAGGAAAAAAATGATTCCGCAAGGTGATAAGCTTTACAGTGTTGCATCAGACTAATGGATTTCATATATTTCATATATTTTTTTAATTGGAATTCCAATTAGAAAGGAAAACACATGCTAAAATGCAGATAACCTACATATAAAGGAGGTATATTTGTTTACAATAACAACAGCTATTTTTCAGCATTTAAGTAAACCAATTAATGTAAATCTTCTGTCAGGTCATAGGCCATACTAATCAGTAACATCAAAGTCAACATGGGTCTTCCACCATGGATGTGTAAGTCCTACTCTTACCCATGGCTACTGGGAACATACACAGCTGTTCTGATGACAGTAATTGCTGAGAGGGAGCCTCTGTGTATCATTTAACATTCTTCATTAATGCAGGCTAGTCTCAAGTTATAAACACAGGTGGCAGATGGTGAGCTTTGAGGAAATATGAGCTATCATTCCACAGTGGAACAAAAAGAACATTAGCATATATCTGTCAGTTTGGAAGTAGATCCCTGGTTCAGTTAATGATTATTAAATGCTGTCTATGGGTAAACAGGTAAAATCGAGGTTAAGTAATACGAAAGATGTACAGTTACAAAAGTTCGATGTGAATATACTCTAATATATGATTGTAATGTCACTTTAATGTGTTACCTTACATAACATAATGGAATTTCTAACTAAGGAGACATATTTCCACTTTGTTCACATTTCATTTGAGATGTTCAATAACAAAGCAGTTAACATTGTCGGATATAAAAGATGATAAACTGTCCTGTAAAATAACAATAAATAATACGGATACAAACTCAATGCTAAGTGGAGTACATTTTTTGCTGCTAGACCCCATATTAGAATCACTGTATACAAGTGTATGCTAGTCCTGTAAAAAAAATAATCCTCACTTTTAAGATGCTCACCCAGCTTTTAAACATTACACATAAAAATGGATGTTTAATAGTTGAACATTTGGAGGCTTTGAAGCATACTCAAACACATTCAATAAAAGGATTTTAATTAATGTCATATTCCCAGATGGCTGTTTTATTGATTTAGTTTCAATTTATTAGATGTTATTTGAGCATCAATGGCTTTTCATGACAGGAGCAAAGTTATATCAATTTTAGTCAGGCATACTCACATCGGGGAAAATTCAAAGCAATCAGTTAACCTAACACACATCTTTACGACGTGAATGGAATCTGGAGCACCCACAAAAATCCACACAAGCACAGGGAGGATGTGCAAACTCCACACAGGTTGTAATGAGCTGAGGTTGTAATGAAAACAGGGATCTATGAAGCTGTGCAGTGACTACACTACTAACTTGTGCCACCGTGTCATCCACACTGCTTCCATGTCAAGTATGAAAAATTATGTAATCTCTCATTGTAGAGGAAAACAATTATGGGATCACCATGTAATTTGCATTTCTATAACAATTACTAGCAGAAGTTGCTTTTAAAAATTCACAATTAAAAGAAAACACGGCCCCAACAAGGGAGCTGCCAGTCGAAACAATGGAAAGGATTATGACACTTTAAAAAAAAATTTAATCCAGCATAAAGTGTGTAAAAGATTTTCGTTGTTCCCATATAGTTGTGCCTAATATTTGGTGCTAAGACAAGATTATAAACTTGAAATTACAAAACAAATAGTTGAAAAAAAGGAGACAATCTTTGCAACAAAGCTATTAATAAGTGGCTAAATGAAATAGAATTTGCATATTGAAAAGACCCAAAACCCAAAAACCAGCAGTAGCACATAAACATAAAAACACAAGGTTACAGTGGGTTAAATAGAAGCAATATATAAAAAATTGTCAAAGGCTCCATCCTGCAAAACTAATGTCATCCACTATTGTTAACAGCATATCGTTTGTCAGACCATCATTAAAGATCATGAAAGAGCAATAATGTACTAGTTGTGTTTTTTTAATGATGAATTATTCCATAATTTTTATTCTATGTTATGTTGGAAAAATGCAATTATTTAAAAAAAATACAATGTTTGCTGTATGCTTCACATGGCTAGAATGTTCAGCTATAAAACAAACATGCTGGTGCCACATCTGTGATTTGGTTATTTAAAAAAAATAAAACTGGGTGAACATCTAACTGTGGTGATTCCATAACATTTGGCAGAGGTAGTGCATATTATCATGTATAGCTTGATAAAGATACATTAAAGATAAATGTTTGTCCTTGGTTGCAAACTAACTCTGGAAGCAACAACATCACAATAACTACACTGCTCACAAAAATAGGGGATATATAATTAAATGATATTTTATTTTGAAATGTTCCCTAAGTTTTGTGAGCAGTATATTTTCTTTATAGTTTTATGTCTTAAGTTTCCATTGTGAATGTGCTTTAAAGATCGCCCTGTGCTTTGCAAGTCTTGGCTGGAGTGGTGTACAGCACAACACTTCTGTACCAACGACAGTAAGCCAAGTATGATGCAGGAATGCAGGAATAATGGCTTGGGCTTGTTTAAAACAGATTGGACTGGTAAATAAATAAATAATATTGCTAGAGTATTTAGTGGCACTTTAGATATTTCTTTATTGGAAACAGATTAAGGAAGCTCCTCTCCTGTTTCAGCCTGACATTTGCCCTAAAAAGAAATAGTTTGCAAGTCGTGGAAGAACATGACTGGCATGACAGTATAGTTACATTAACACCATTCAGCCCCACTAAGATGAACTAGAACTAGTACCCTTTGTTGCTTTTTTTGATTTTCATTCAAGTCTGCTTTAAACATTGCAACTCTATTTATTCCACACAGCTTCATCTAAGTACCTCTCTGTCTGATGTAGCCACTGCCATTGTATCAAACAAGCATGCAGCACAATGCAGAGTGCATTAGCTTCTTACCCTAGAGGCTTTTCCAGATGACTGGCTGGAGATCCCACTATTTCTCCCAGAGTGCAGAAGGTCTGACCCAGGAAGTCCTGCAAAGGGTTTTCATGGAAGTGGCCAGAGGCAAAACCAGAACGAAAAATGAAGCAGAGAGACAGAACACAGAGTCAGAACGGTATTTATGAAAGAATGTGTTGTACAGCTAATAAAGTCAAGGAATGCATACACGTACGTTGAATTCGGAAGGCTTCCAGGAGGGAGAACGGGCAGGCAGCGGCATTAGCAATAACAACAGAGTACATCATGTAGCAGAAATGATAAACAAAAAAATCAAGACTGCTATAGTCAGGAATAAAAGAGGTGAAGAGAGAAGAGCGCATGAAACAGAGAGTGAAGAGACAGGAAGAGAACCACCCACCTCAATAATCCATTTACAAACATTGTGGTTTACAAATCAAAAACCAAATTTGGAAAAATAGGTATGAACGTGATTTTGGCGATATGCAAATTGCTGAGAGGTCGAATTAAGCATTGCTTAATATTCAGGGGTAATCGGACAAGTCAGATTATCAAAGCTTCCACTCTTCACATGTTATTGAACATTAAGATTATAATATAGTTGAAAAAGTCTTAAGCGTAGTAATTAATGTTCAGTGTCTTGAAAACGAGTTCTGAAAGCTTTGATAAGTACCCATAAATGTAGAAGAATTCATTTCTTGTTGAAATGAACTTGCACATAACATGAGCGTTATGGGCACACATGAAATATGCTAACCACAAATTTAACACTAATTGCCATCAGTAAGACGGAACTGATGAACAGATGCTACTTTATTAGTTAACAGACAATGATCAAAAATCCATGTGCATTAACCACTGTTATTAAATATAATCACAATTTAGTATGTGGATGAGTAATTCACATTTGCATAAAACCAAAGAAGGACATGCATGTTTAAAAAGACATGCATTATTTAAAGTCAAAGGGGCTTGAATGCATTTACGTTCCTCATGCCAGGCAAACACATGCAGATATTTCTCAGACTTACATGCTTTGTCAGATCAGGACTTTTGGAGTCAATGTCATAGCTGAAATTAGAATGGCATTGGCATTGGTAATTCTGTATGAACACTTGTATCTTCCTCAGTGTCCACTAGGTTTACTGTGATAAAACAAGTTCATATAAATTCACTTTAAGCTCTAATGTAATTAACTCAGATAATTGTCTATTTGATGATGGTGTTACATTAGATGGTGAAGAATGAATACAAAATGAGCATGCATCATTTTTCCAGTATAACACTTGACAGTCATCATGGACTAAAAAGCATTAATATGGATTGGTTCCTGCTTTTCAGTTATCCACCGTATTTGAGATCATGGAGTTGCTTCCATTCAGCCATAAAAAAGATTTGTAAAGTCTGTTCCAGGTTAGGTGGTAAGTCACTGCTTGCAGTCATTCCCAGTCATCGAAAAAGGAGTAGGATAGGGTTAAGATCAGGGCCCTGTGAAAGCCAGTCATACTGGCTATATAGTTCCAAACTCGCCCCGGAAGCAAAAACAGCTGTTTTCAAGGTTCTCATGGATGAGAAAGTCTCAAACAAGCCTTGCACAATGTATTGACTGAAATACTGTAGACCTCATTATAATTGGACCAACTAAAAAGTTGAAAGTGTTGGAACTCAGTGCTGTTTGTGTGATATATCACTTTGTAGTTGTAGAATTGCACAGTTCGACCAGATTTAATTGATTCCTTATCTTACATCTAGGGATTTTAGATGCCAGTCGGAATGTGCGACCGCTTCTGAATGTTCATCATGCTAATCAGTCACATCAGTCACATTTACATTATGGTCCTTGGTAAAATCATAAGCAAAAGGCAAAACCAGTTTGTTCAGGTCAACATTGGCATTGTGATTCAAATTTACTTGAATCTACTTCCATTCAATTCAAAATAAGGACCAAGGGATTTTTGCCACCATTGGAAAACCCAATTTAATTTAACCCACTTCACTACACCTGCAAATTCAGCCATTTCCTTCAGACTATGGCCTTTGGCACACCTACACGTTCATCACTTCTTTTTGACAATAATTAATATCTACTTTGCAACCCATTTTCCACACACTGAATTCAGTACACTGTACCACCTCTTCTCAGTCTGTTAATTCTGTTGCAAACGCCATCTACAATAACCTGAAGTTGATAATAGTCCATAAAGCTTAAGATTCCTGTCAGATTAATATCTCTCAATATTAACAGGGAAGTGGATTGAATTATGGGCATACATATACATTTATAATGTTAAGGAGAAGTGTCTTCACAGAGCCTTCACATGATTCAGAGGTAATTATCAGAGGTTTGTAATTATATTGCACACTTCTGGCCAGCTTTGTGCTTTCAATTGAAGAAAAGCTATTTACAGCCAGGAAAGTGAGATGGAGGAATGGGTGTGCATGCGTAATTGATCTGGCACAAGGTTGCATGCAATTTCTATTAAGAGATGAGGTGAATACTGAGGATAAAAGTGAAAATCTGACATATTTATTAAGATTATTCTAGATCCAGCTTCCACTTTTGTATAACCCCTTGTATTCAAAAGACAATTATCAAAAGTGGGAGGGAAATGGTTAAGAAAAAAATGTATATATATATATATATATATATATATATATATATAGAGAGAGAGAGAGAGAGAGAGAGAGAGAGAGAGAGATGGATAGAGAAACACAAATTTTATAAGATTGACAAACATATTTATTAACGCCAGCGCTTTTAACCCATCAGAGGAACACATTGATCATACGCACATACACACATACACACATGCACACAGAAATCCAACAATGTTAATTGTATATTAAATATTATTACTGTAGTAGGTTGTACACATTTCCATCAAAATGTAAGATCAGAGGAAATCATATGGCACAAGAAACAGGGCCAGTACATCTGAGTGGCCTGTTCCTCTGTGCCAGCATCATAAATATGCTTACATGTCAAAACGCAGGTTCTGCTTTTCCTCAAAGAAGTAATCAAGAATATACTTCCTCACAAAGTCTGGGTTCAGAGTGTTGTCAATCACCTCTGTCCTTCCAAACTAAGAGCAAAAAAGAGAGAGCAAGAGCACAAGGTTTAGAAAATATGACAAACATATTTATTAGTACATATTTTCAACCCATGAGAGGAGCAAAGCAAGCACACACATGCACGAACACACACACAAATCCCACAACCATATTTGTGGGCTGTACACTTCATACATTTGGACAAAAATGTTTAATTTGTCATGTCAATGAAGCATTAAAGAAAGAACAGAAAACTCAAAGGAAACCCTCAGAGACAGAGAATAATTCTAGTGATACAATCTCAAAAAATTGTGATGACATATATTTAACAAAGGGAGTGTGTGTGCATGTGTGTGTGTGAGTTTATCTGATCTGAGATAAAACAAATGTTCTTCTGAAAAATATACAGTGTACAGAACAGTTTGGATATGTAATCAACTCAGATTTTCCTTAATTTAAAGAGACATAGTATAGCCATCCATCCATTATCTTCCACTTAATCCACATGGGGTCGTGGGCCAGCTGGTGCCCACCTGGCAACTCTGGGTGCAGGGGCAGGAACAACCGAAGACAGGGCTCCAATCCATCTTATGGCACACTCACACAGTCACACACTAAGGGCCACTTCAGAGACAATTACAATTAACCTAACATGCATGTCTTTAAACTGCGAGAGGAAACCAGGGTACCAAAGTAAACCCACACAGAAGAATTACATCCAAATACGTATGCTGACTATATCATTTGTATTAAAAACAAGAAAACAGATGCAAAACAGAAAACTTTTGCCTTCCCCCACCACACGTACACACACACACACACACGTTTCTTATAATAAAGTATTAAATATATCCCGTTACTAATTAATTATGTTTTGACAATGAAAAACAGACAACTAACTACAGCTTTTCTTCACTACATTTCCCAGCGGTCATTACCTGACGTCCTGTGTTATTTACTGCCGACTTTCTTATGCGAATGCGGGATAGTACAATATATTACATGCTCTGCTTGCCTGGGAAATTCTAAATTCAGGTTACAGCTTCTGCTAATGAGCATACACATTTATTATTGGATTCCCAAGTTAACTTCTTATTTAAAGAAGAGATGGGGGGAAAAAAAGATTGTTTGCTTGTTTACAGTCACTATTAAACTGGGAGAAAGGAGGTGGATGAGATTTAATTACTGCATGGGTGATTAGATGTTATAATACATACTGTCTGTGTATAGTTTCTTGAGTTCTAGTGGTTTTAAATATCAAAATTACACCAAAATACATCGATTTTCAGACAATGGTATAGTATAGTACAGTACAGTAAGGGTTAGCATGACAAACTAACCCTAACGTGTTTTGCTTTTAAACTAATAGTTATATTATCCTGTATAACTGCAATATCTTGTTGAAGAATTAGGCCAACTCATGTTTGATTTAACTTGTAACCTCAGTTGCGCCAGATTCATTTGGTTATACAATGTGTATGCTAGTTGGCTGTGTCTGTGACGGAATGTTACAGCTGAAAATAACACTCAAGGCCACTTAAAGATTGGGACATTAATTATGATTATCTAAGTTATCTGGCACACTGAGCTGCTATGAAATAGAAGTTTAAAATACTCGTTTAGTGCGATTTCGAAAATCTGCAGGATAAGTGGCATTATAACTATGAACATAAAGCATCAATCAGAAACTCTGGAAGCGTGTGATCAGGGACATTTAACAAGAACTTAACGCAACAAATTGTTAAATAATTATCCCCAAAAATACTAGGGTAATATTGATAGCATGTAGTAAACTGTGTAATACTGGTAGCATATGGTGATACTACCAGAAAATACTAAGGTTCCACATCTAAAGCCTTTATAAAGGAGCCACAAAATAGAGCAGCTTGTTAGCTCTATGTTGAAATGCAGTTTGTTTTATTTAATGGATGTGCTGTTCTCTCTTTAGAAGGTTCTAGCTATAAGATGGTAATTCCTTCACTCATCTAATTGCATTCACCTTGAATAATTTAGCCTAAAGAGACACTCTTCAAACATGCCTAAATAAAATATATGAAGCCTACCAGGTTTGACGTAGGTGTCTAATGCTGCCCCATACAGTTCGTTTTACAGTTAGAAAAGCTTTAACCACCTCTGTTAATTGGTAATCTACTAGACCTGATGCAGCCCAGCACAAGCCTAAGAACACGCTGTGGATAATATAGCAAAGGTGGCAGATATCTATAGGTAGAGATATATTGTACTATCCAATGTGTTTTCTTGTCTCAGGTTAGATGAATGAAAAAATCTGCTTGAAAAGAACAAAATATCATGCAGGGCTTGGTGTAATAAACCACATTGCTGGTCTTTGTCAACCAAACGGCACCTATTCTGAAAGACACTGCTGTTCCCTCTTTCTTACCAGCTATTAAGACAACAGTTCAACTCTTTCTTTGATATCACAATTTTTTCCAATCTGTCAGATATCTGCATGACTTTATGTTTTTTGTTGCTGTATATTATTGGAAGATTAGGTCATTGCATAAAAGCACAGGGCTTATTAAGTAGTTAGTAATACCTAATTAAGTGCTCAATTAATATACAATTTTGACCTAAGAAAAGTGACAAGAAATACTAAGACTAAATTTTATTAAGTTCAGAATTTCGTTGTATCATGTACAATGACAATAGAGCTTTCTTTCTTTCTCTCTCTCTTTGACTGATTATTACTTGGTGCAGTAATACTGTCTCTTAAAATGATTACAAGCTCTAGTGTAAATCAATGTATCTATAGCAGCTAGGCACAGTATATATGCCTGCATACCTTTAGCAACAGTCTATATCAGTGACATAGCTTATAAGAGGTCTCAGTATTAAACCTGACAATATTATTGAACAAAGCCTGTTACGTAACTCTGTTGTGTCTATGTTACAAGACTCTGTATTGGCAGGTAAGTTTGTGTGCCAGTGCAGATAGAGTATAGATGAGTGCACAGAGCTGGTGTTCAGTAGACCTTAATACAAGCAGGGGGCAGAGAAACAAAATCACTCAATCCAAGTGTAGTCAAGATCAGTCCATGGAGTCAATACCACAAGCAATATACGGAGCACAGAAGAGCTAGGCAACCACATAGACAAATGGGAAAATGTTAGTAACAAGACAGATTAAACAACAGTGGAAAGATGCTCAGGAACATGCGGTAGCAATGTGCCTTCATGAGGAGTTGAAAATAGGTTTAAAAGTGCTGCGAGAGTGAATAAAATAAAAAAAAAATAGATGTCAATAAACTGGCAAATCAGATCGCCTGTGTCTGAAGCCATGGTTTGGAGAATGTGAGAATGGCTTGTGGAAGTCTGACATGATTGATGAGCTGGCTAGGAGCCACCTGTCCACAGTTGGGGCATCAGGGGTTGAGGGGTCCCAGAGCGTAAACACTAGCTGGTAAACCAAGCGGGTTATACCCACTGGAGGAGTGCATGAGTGAGTTCTGTGCAATCTTGACTCAAGAAAGATAACAACTCTGGTCAACTTTAGTGTGGAGCAGTAAAGGGCTACCTCATGATAGGCTAGCCATTGACCCTGGATACTTGACTGAGGGTGATAGCCAAAAGAGAGACTAAGGATTAGCCCTGACCTCTGAACAAAAGCTTTCCATGGTGCTGAAATAAATTATTTGCTTTCCTCCCACATCCCAAAGACATGCACTATTTTAACTGGTCCCTCTAAATCGGCATGGTGTTATTATGACTAATTAGTAGAAGCGTAACCTTGGTCATCTCACAATATCCACTGATGCCAAAATTGATGCTAAATAGAGGCCAAGCCTGACTCAAATTGGGGCCCTTGATTTGAAACAATGTCTTAGATACGACAAATGAACAATAAATGTAGTATCTGAGCAGGTTGGGAGCTTTAAATATATGCACACATTTGAGAAGCAATCTCAAACTGTGATTTTTTATTTGTTTTGATGATACATTTGCTTACTTTAGTAGGTGCATCCAAGGAGAGTGGGAGTCCCACCAGTGTTTTTGTGCTATGAGTGCTGTTCTTGCCTAGGTTGCATGTGTGTGCTGAATTTATCAGACTGTCATGGGGGGGGGTTGGTTGAACAATTTTTCCCTCACTAGACACTGAGCAGGAAATGCTCTGGAGTGCCTGGTGTAGTTCCCTGCCAAACTCTCAGTGAAGAAAGTTCACAAAGCATGAAGCAGATTTGGTTTGGGCACACTCTCATTATCCTCACATGCATCAACACTACAAATTTGCCTTTTGGTTCTTATTACCAGGATAGCAAGAGATGGTAAATTAATCCATTCAGATGCTAGTTGCTTTGTATGGGACAGTATACAGGAGTATCTGTGGTCCCTGTAGCTTCAATGATTAATGGAGAAGAAAAAAAGAAATAAGAATGTAGAATGAAAATATAGGACTCGGCGGGCTAGTATGTGTCTCCCTGTATCTAAGCTGGATCAGTGTAATTAAGGAGTATCAGTGTCACTGAGGAAACACTGGCTGTATCTCCTGCTGCATGGATAAGCTTCTTTTCAGGCAGAAAGGGAAGTCCGACTTTCTTGTTCCCACACAGCTTAAAAGCATCTACGGCATGACTGCTTGAATCACAAAACCTCCCATTTCTTGGCATTGATAGCAAAGCCATGTGTGCTGAACTAAGAAAGTAATTTGCTTGGTGTTGTGTTAACTGATCTCTTTAGACAGACACACTAGCATCTCTGAAGAACATCATTTGTTGTCTGAAGGGTCTTGACTTACCAATTATTCTTTTTAGAACCCTTCCTAGAGGGTGTGCACACATCAAAAGTTGACCTTCACTGCAGTAGATACATACCCAATTTACATCCTATTGCTCGAGGTCTCTTATTCTGTTTATCCATCAAGTGCAATGACTCCATTGGCAATGCACTGGCTAAAGGTCAGTGATTGATTGTAATGTTAATTACTATCAGAATGACAGTCATCATAACAGGCAGTCACTTGGGAATGGTTTTGATGGCTAAGACATTAATATTCAGCAGTGAAATCAATAGAATGCGATGTGCACCTAAAGGCATCATCTCAAGAGGCAGAGTAAGGAAACCTTATGACTGGTAGACCTAACATGGCTTTTAAAGTCTGTGAAGTGCTGTACTAATCACATCCAGTAGACTGGGAAGACTAAATTGCTTGGCAAATCCTGCGGCACAAGTTTAACATCTCAATCAATTTCTTCAGATCCCACCAGTGTTTCCATTCCATTTCAGCAGTACTTCCAGACCTAAATTATACTTCTTTATTATAGTATATGTATACTATATATACTATATTATAATATATGTAAAATGACGCACACAAAACATTGTGATAGTAATTAGACTGTTTTAGTGCTGTCACTCTTTCCTAGTTTGTTGCATTTAATCGCAAATATATTATATTATATATAATATAACAATGTAAACATTTTTTCCTTAATATAAAATGCACAGAATAACCATACTGATTATGTATTTTTTACATTTAGTAATTCAAAACCATTTTCAGCATAAACATTGTGACACCCACGGGCGGTTCCAGCGACCAAACCAATCCTATCACGCGCACACCTTCACCCAAATTCTGATCACGCACTCATTACACACACCGTGTTTCGACCTCGTTTTGCCTCGACCCTCTGGACGTTGTTTTTGCCTCGCTGTGTACCGAAACGTGGAATGTCTGACTCTGTTTTTGCCTGCTGTTTCCAATAAAGATCCTGTCTGCAACTGTACACTGCGTGTCTCCGTTATTACACTCTGCATTACAGTTGACTTAGCCGCCATGGAGACAGCAGCTACAGTATCCACGCCCACGCTCGACGTACAACTTGCTGAGCTTCGCGGTCATCTTGTGGAGGTAACGCAAGCTGTTCGGCAGCTCGTCGCCGGCCAAGAAACCCTGAGTGCCGTGGTTCCCACCACTTTAGCGTGGTTAGACGTCGCAGCTAACTCAGTCCCCAGGTGCCTGCCATGGAGACCCTTCCGCTGACCTCCAGCCCACCTGCCTACTGGATCGCACCGCCTGACAGGTATGATGGGAATCCTAATCATTGCCAAGGCTTCCTATTACAGTGTAATCTGTATTTTGTTCATTCACCGCCTGAAGCAGATTCTAATCACGCAGGTAATCTCTCTGGCCCTGCCCTGGATTGGGCAACTGCCATTTGGAATAAGCAGAGCGAGGAGGTGAAGCGCTTCTTGGCCGCCTTTAGGGTGGTGTTTTAACATCCATGCGGCGGTCCCTTCGTCTCTGAGCAACTGCAGGATTTATGGCAAGGAACCCGCTCGGCAGCAGAGTACGCCTTGCAGTTGCGCACCCTGGCACCCCGCTCCGCCTGGGACTGTGGCAGGACCTGCAAAACGAGCCTCTGGGCCGTGATGCCGACTTGGACCTGGATGACCTCGTCACCCTCGCTATCAAGTTCGATAAACTCCTGGCATCCTGCCGTTGTACCTGGCTTTCCGTGCCGTTGCCAGCCTCACCGTCTACTTCAGATCCCATGGAACTTGGCAGGACCCGTCTCTCGTCACTGGAACGGCAACGCTGTTCATCGCAGGGCCTGTGACTCTGATCAGCACCTCCGCTCTCAGTGCGACCAGACACCCACCTCCAGTTCTACCTCATTGCACGCGGCTTCTCCAGCGCGCGCCCTGGGTGAGTACAACCCATCTATCCGCCTCGTTTTGTCTCCCATTTATCCTCCGCCTACCTCATACAGAGCTATCTGTTTCAGCGCTAATTGACTCTGGGGCCCAGGGTGAGAAGATCCCCTGTTCCACCCTCCCTACGGGACGTCTAGTTACTGCCACCGATGGCCAGCCCCTGGGCTCCGGTCCCCTCACCAGGGTCACATCCCCATTGGAGATGCGCGCCAGCACCGTACATGTGGAGACCATCTCCTTCCTCCTTATGTCTGGGCTCACTTATTCCATCATCCTGGTCCTCCCATGGCTTCACCGTCACAACTCTACCCTTGCTTGGTCGGCCAAAGAACTCGTCCGCTGGTCTCCTTACTGCTTTGACCACTGCCTCCAACTGCTGTCAGTCCAACTGAATGCTATCGAGCCCTCCGGCTGGCCGCCATCCTGCATTCCAATGTGCCGGATCTGAACGCATCAATGCGAATCAAGAAGGGGGATGAGTGGAAAACTGCATTCAGCACAGGCCATTACGAGTACCTTTGGCCTGGTCAATGCCCTATCCGTCTTCCAGGCCTTCATTAATGACGTCCCAGATCAGTGAGGACTATTTATAAGCTTCGTCCATGTTCTTGCGGTGCAAAACATTCCTTGTTACTCATTATTATTTGGACTTTGTTTTGTGTTCGACACAGGTGAGGTAGGATCTTCTATCCTCATTTCCAGCTTTGATTCTGCCCGCCTGTTGTCTCGTTATGTTTTAGTTCTGTTTTTCGTTCTGTTTATGTTACAATAAACCTGGTTTTCCTGCATGCGTGTTTGCCTCCATCTCCTGCACCGTTCGTGACACATCTCCTGAATTCACATGGACAGTAGCCTGCCCTATGGCTGTGTTGATGAGTGTCAAGTTTGTTATTACTCACTTGCTGTTGCACATATATTACAAGCAGGTTAAAAATGTAAGTGTGTTACTGACTGTGTGTAGCTTGGGTAAATTGTGTTTTGCTCCTGCATTTAAGCAGTCATGATGAGCAGGGCCAGTGATGAGGTTTGGCTGTCAACAAAATCAGGACTCAATGAGTATCAAGCAATAGACAGACTATGCAATGCTAATTAATGAATCTACATCAGCCCTTCTTTCACAAATTATCAGCTAATTGCTCTGCATAACATCTCCTGTCAAAATACCAAGGGGGAAATTAGGAAAACTGGACAACCTAAAACCGGAACTGCATAATGAATACATAGCAGAAGACATCCAATTAATTATTTTTACATTATTAATTGAAATAATGTTGTGTAAACCGAAATATCCAGCCAAGCGCACCACCAAATCCAATTCATGTCATTCAAGCAATCAAGAAGAGCAGTAATTGTTTTAGCTTTATGTGTATGAAAAAGTTATTGAACTATGAAAATTAGATATAGTCTGACTCATTTTTGTTGGCGTCAGTACAAACTTTTTAAATAAGCTGTGAAAAGGTGATAAATATCATTAGCAACATTTTTACTTGATTTGAGAGAAAAATGTTACACTTTTAAGAGAAAGTGTGCATGTAGTGTGAAGTCTAGTGTTGGAATGTCCAAATGGGAAAGGGGTTCAACAAATAAACCTCGACAATGTCTGTGACCACACACAGCTTAGAAAAATATGCACAATCAATTTATCTACACACGATTTATGTAACAGAAGTTATTTACAACCAATTAATGAATTCGACGAGTAATACACTCAAGAGTACACAAGCAAACATGAGAAAGACATGTGAAACAACTGAAGCAAGCACTGACGTGAAACAAGAGAGTGTGTAAGGCAAAAGATCATGTGAGGGTCCATGGAGAAAGATCCATCTCAAGCTTTTTCATCGACGGGTATTTAGTTGAAGTTTTCCATCACTCGGTGCAGCAAACTGAGTCTGGAGAGAAAACACACTATGACAGCAAGGCAAAAACAAGGTAAGAACCTCCTCTCCAATCCGAAATGAGAAGCTAGTTTGCTGTCAAAATGTGGTTTCATCTCCTCTTTTTATAAGCTAAGAGCATGACTAATAAAATGACAAGCAAGCCACAGTGACCAAAGCTACTCAGACTCCAAGGGTGCAGTGCCTAAAGCAGCCCTCATACTGAATGCCGAAACACAAGTGCTGATGGAGTGAACCCACTCAACTACTATATAGCATTCCACAGCAAACAGCACAAGAGATATTTCCTCATCCCAATTCTTCCCAACCTGCAAGCAATTGTCTGCCACATGCTTATGAGCATCTGGAACTGTTTCAATGTGCCCTGTGCTCTCTGCCTGGTAGTAAGAAATAAAAACCTAATATTCAGAGTTGAGCTCATGCATGCCCTGTGAGAAAAGAATGAATGTAGAGGTAAAGACTTGGTTGGACTGGACATACTCTGACAATTCAAACATTTTGTAGAAGTTCAAAAGAGCTTTAATGACAACCTTGGTTTCAAAGCACCAATGCAATCAACCAAAATGCACTTGAATGGATTTCCTAAAACAGGCTCAGGAGAAGGTGGAACAACCTTTTTGGATTTCATTTACAAACATGTAGTTGGCCAAATGAAGTAGTTGAGTATTTTCAAATGGACAGAGTCTTTTTTTTAAATGAACTGGTTCATATACACACAAGAAGGAATCAGACAGATTAGCCACTTGTGTTTATTATTTTGTGCACTTGTCATCACATAAGCGATGAATACAGGGCACTGCTGCTTTTGAAAATTACCACTACTAGAAATGTGATCTGTCACAATCTCAAGTACAGGGCATAATTTGCTAGCTGCAAGGTCATTCCCCCAAAACAACGAAAAACCATTGATTTATAACTGTGAATGAACACCAAACAACACTCAGGTCTGCAAATATTTATTATTCAGAGGTACGGGAATGTCTCCACACTGCACTGAGTTAGCAAACCAATATGTGCTGTCCAGGATTAGTAACTGAGCTACACCAGTATCTCACAAAATCTCAACAGGCTTTGTCACACTAGCCGCACACAGAGACACAACATGAGGCTTGAAATCAAATCCCATTTTGCATTCCAGCAGTGAGTATTCAGGAGCAGAGCTCACGGTACTGACCGTTTTGAGAGAAACCTGCTATCTAGTATCTTTGGGCTTCACTGCAAGGCAGGGTGCAATGAAATGACCAAGTTTGTGACAGAGGAAACATTTATGGTAGTTAGTTTGAGTTGGAGAGGAAGTATGTAAATCAGATATGTTAGTGACAGCCGAACATGGAGATGGCTCCAGTGAAGAAAGAGGTTAAATAAAAACATTCTTGTATGGTAACACATACACTCCATAAATATAGCATCACATTTTGAGCCCACATAAACAAATAATTATTTGCTCCAGCAGACACTCCAGAAACAAATTAAGTCCATAAGCTGCTCAAAATTCTTTATTTTACTAGTAATAGTACCAGTAGTAGTAGTTTGTGAGGACCATTTATCCAGCTTAAACAAAAAGCTCCTGGAACATATTCACAAACACAAAGCACCATACTTTGATTAAGTGTGAGAACAGAATAAACTTCCTGAGATTTGCTAGTATGTAAAACAATGTAATAACATGGCCCCAAGCATATGAGGTCAGCTGAGCATATGAGTGATGTACTCAAAAACAGATAATAAGCATTAACTCATATTGGCTAAACAAAACAAATTAATAAAACAATGTGGTCAGTAACTTCAATAGAAATACCAGTCCTGCTGGGGACGTATGATCTGGAACAAGGAGAGGCAGGAATTGGGGAACAGACACTCTGTGGCCAAGGTAAAGGCTTCAGTTCAGCTGTTTCTGGGAGCTTGTGTGCTACAATGTGGAAGTAGTGGTTCTCTGCCCCATTGCGGTACCTTCCCTAAGCTCTAGGGGTCAGTAGGGTCTACTTGGCTCTTATTCAAATAAGAGGAGAAAGTGAGGAAGAGAGGTATGAGAATCAATTAAATCAGACTGTTTGTACCTGGTAAACTGCTTTCTGTTCTATCTGTTCCCTTTTGAGCAGTGGATTACTCTTGGGCTCAATGTAAGTTGATTTAAATATATTGTTTATGTGCAACCAGGGTTGGTTATTAAGCATTCATATTGTAAGGCTAATGCTTGTATTTATATATCTGTGTTTTGCGTACAGAAGGTTTTTGTTTTGGGGGCAGTTACTTCTGTACATATTGGAATAAGCAAGTAACTTCACATGGATGTGTGTTCACAACCTTTGCATGGGGATTGTGCAAGGCCATTCATCAACACGGCTGAAAGGGACTTTTTCAGCAGAGTTTGCAAGCCTGTTTTCGTTTGGGTCAGCCATCTTTGTGTGCAAATCCAGAATCTTCATCAAGAATTGGGTGAGCTCGCTCCAACTATATAATTTGAAAAGGACATTGAGGGGAAATAATAAAGACATTTGCCGGGGGAGGGGAGGGCGAATAGACTGCGAATGAAAACAGTGGTGAATATGGACTGAATAGGAAATCATGTAAATAAAAGTGTGTTTTTGACCTAGCAGCTGCTGTGGTAGAGCCCTTTTTAGGTAATCTTGTTGGGAGTAAGGGCAAGTGTTACAACAATTTCCCTGCTAACATCAATTTCCTTTTCACAAAATTGCGACAGCTGTGTCTGGTATTCTCTTCTCATTCTCTAAGTTCCCTATTCCCTAACTACCCCTCTTTACCTAGTGCCTAGCCACTTTAAGTATGCTCAAACACTTGGAAGTATTCCAAGTTCACTTCGGAGACTATATCTGCACTCAGAAAGGTAAAGTAAGAAATGGTGCCAAAAAAAGGTAATCAAGCTTATCACAGTCCAGTTCTAATTTCCCCTGGTGCCCAGTCAAAATGGGCATTATGACCAAATGCAGCGATCATACATCTTTCCCCCATTTGATTTGCAATTGTTTTGTTGTACATATTCTATTTTACTTTATGCTATTGTAATTGTTCCATTCTCTGAAACAAATATATTACGTGCTATTGCTAATTTCTCAACATCAGTACCCGGTTTTACAGCAAAACGCAGTCAATTAATAAACTCCCTTAACATCTTTTATAACAAAAATCTGTTTTTTGTAGAATATGTACTCCAACACTAGAAATGGTTTGTGGATGGTGCCGGAATGATCCTGATATATTCGGTTACATTTGTGGTTGTTTTACAACATCCAAACAAATCTGACTTTGTAGCAAATGCTTTCCTTGCATATGTTGAGACACAAACCTGACACAGTTGCCTAAAGGTCAGAGAACCAGCTATGAAGCTGGTGTGGTGAGAGCCTCACCACAAACCGTTATTGACTGCTACATCTGTATGATATAGATTACAGACATGAACACACAGATAAATTCTTCCATCCAGTACCCAAATCTCCTCTCAGCTATAAGATGGGTCACTCAGTTCCTGTATCTTCATTACTTTGGAAAGTTCAGACCACAGTGAATTCTGTCATTGCATTTTTTTTTGAAGACTCTGAGAATAAATATTTTGTGGCCTCAGAAATTCATTCAAGCTGAGATGAATGATTTGGTATGAGATCTTAATCTGCTAATGTCACCAGCAGAGTCACTGGGCTCGAGGCTAAATAAAAGGGATATGCTGCATTACCGTCAAATGAGTCAATGGGGTGTTATAGGTATGTAGCTGATGGAGGGAGGCTTTTTATTGACAGTTCAAAGAAAAGTATAAAGTGTGTGTTGCTTCACAATGGCAATAAATTAGCGACCTGAAGGTTATATCGATGATTCTATGACAAAAAAGTACACAATGTATTTGCTTCTTGTGCCTTTCGGATAGCAGAGCAAAGGCAGGATATTATATAAGGAAAAAATGGCCCGCTACACAGAAATCTGAGATCGGTGAAAAGAATAATAAGAATGAACCACTTGATGCTCAAAGTGTTGCTCAGAGTATTACCAATACATTGTAATTATTAATTGAAGTCAAAGCAGATGGAACACAAACATGATGGCAGACTAATGCTGGTGTTTACAGCATGCCAACACTCATCATAACTATTCTAGAGCGTCCAAAAAGAGAACATTTCACCATAACAATTAAGATTTAGACAACTATTGCCCTCTTGGTTAGACAATAGGCACATGTTTTGCACATCTGGTTCATGCTTTGTGGCAAATTAATCAACCTCATCTCTGATGGCTTTGGTTCTGGTAAACTGTCATCATCTGACATTGCTCTTATGGCTGAAGGGTATTCATTCTTATTTTAGTAGAGGAGCCAGATACATTGGTCAAACAGAAGTAACAGTTTATCACATGATAGCAGACGCTGTTATCCAGAGACATTTACAATTCTAGCAATTGTTCTTACACCCCAAGGAATTGAGGCTTAAGGGCCTTGCTCAAAAACCCAACAGTGGCAACTTGGTAGAGGTGAGATTTTTCTGGCCCATAGTTCAGTACCTTAACTACTAGTCTACCACAGTCCCAAATCCTTCCATATCATTGTGACTAGAAATGACATTGTATTGTATTTAAATGTTGGTTTCAAATTAGTATAACATATTGCTAAGTAAAATTACTAGGATGAAGAAGAATCTAATTGTCACTCCGGCTGAGATCCAAAGATCCTGTGTGCAGATGGGGGTAACTTCCAGAAGGTCAATCATCACTGCAGCACTCCATGAATCTGGGCTTTATGGCAGACTGGCCAGAGGGTTTACAATGAAAAACTTTAAAGACTCTCAGACTGTGAGAAACAAGACTCTGGTCTGATTAAAGCATTATTGAACTTTTCGGCCTCAATTAGACAATTATGACAACGTCATATCTGGAGGAAACCAGGCACTGCTTATCACGTCCCCAATACCTTCCCTACGATGAAGCATGTTTATGGCAGCCTCATGCCGTAGGGATGTTTTTCAGAGGCTGTGGCAGAGAGAAAGTTCAGGTTTGAGGGAAAGCTGAATGGAGCAAGTACAAAGATCTATTTAATGAAAAACTGATCCAGAGTGCTCAGGTTCTCAGACTGACTCGAAGGTTTAACGTCTAACAAGACAATGACCCCAAGCACATAGACAACAAATATGTGGTTCACATGTTGTGAATGTCCATGAGTGGCACAGGAAGAGCCCTGATTTAAACTAAATCAAACATCTCCAAAGAAACCTGCAAATATTTGTTCTCTGATGGTCCCCATTCAGCCTGATCTGTTTTCACATTTGTACAGGATGATTGCGAAAGATTTGTTTTTTTGGCACAAGGCCACAACATAAAATGTGAAAAGGGTAAATGTAAAAGACTTTCCAAATGCATAGTTTTACACATAATTTAGTTAACAAAATGGTAAGTGACAGGAAAATTCAGTGATTTTCATGATGTACAGTTTTAAATCCATAAAATACTCTCAAATATGCTCAGAAAGCAAATTATTCTCCAGTAAATCTGACAGTCACTTACCTCTCGCCATTGTTTTGACTCCATTCCCTGTGTATACAGGATACATACTGTAAGGGTAAATAGAGAAAATATATTTATTTAATTTCCAGTCTTGTCTAGGGTTTTATTCCCCACCATGATGTGGATATGAATGACATGATGTTGAAGCTGACATTTTCTTACTACAACCCCAAATCATAAAAAACTTGGGACAGAATGGAAAAATGCATATAAAAATCGCATTTAAATCAAATGATGAAATATGAATTCAACGTAAATAAAATTAAAATGAAATAAAATTCAACGTAAATGTAAATTGTTTTTTTTGTTTGTTTGTTTGTTTTTATGCACTTTGCATAGTAGGGAAAAATAAGCTTTTGACACACTGCAGATTTTGCATGTTTTCCCTCCTATAACAAATGTAGTTTTTTAAGTCAGCGAGCTATGTTTATGTTCTACCGTGTTACGTTTATATTTTGGTTTTACATTTTGTGTGATCATAATGTGTGCCTGTAAGTGATGAACCACGGATTTGTGTATTTCCTGAAGGGAGTGATGATGCATATCAGTTCAGGCTTTGGATGCTGTGTAGATGGTAATGTTTCACTCATGGTTTCAGCGGCATCTCTGAAGCATTTTTGCATCGTCTGAATGCAGTTTTCCTGTGAGAAAATGCTTAACAGCCATTTCGATCAACGACCTACTTGACAGAATATGATGCGGTTGTTAAACAGTGGATAACGCTTTCGGTTTGTTTAATCTGAGGAATCCTGGCACACACCAAAGTGCAAGATGCCCACAGGCTCAAATCACTAAGCTAAAATTAATATTCAAGGGGCCAGGTTTGAACCTTGCATGCATTATGGCATTCTGTTGACACTGAAGAAAAACTGTCCCATTACTATGCAAATACAATGTGTTAAGGGAGCACTTTGAAACAGTCGAGTAGACAGTATAGTTGTTATGTGCAATGGAAAGCACAGCAAATTTAAATGAGCATATGAAACTGGCTGGTCCCAAATGAGGGTCAGTGTAGTACTTAATAGAATTGTCTGAAACAATACATCTAAGAAGTGTCCTACTGTAAGTGAGGATACACTGGGCAGACCAAAAGTTAGTTTTAGACATAGGTTTTTCAAAATTTGTATAGACAAATGGACAAATGGTACTTACAGGGATCAGATTTCGAGAATGTGTCTCTATCTAACAGGTCTCTGAAAAACAAAACAAAAAGGAAAAAAATTGTCAAGTCTGCAATGTATTACACAGATGATGTTGAAAACTGCATTGCAATGTCAATCGGTATGAACCTGTGGCATTTTGACATATTGTATTTGCTAATCCAGCAATTATCTTGACAAGTATAAGCTAAAAGAAACTCATATTAAATGTGTGTGTGTGTGTGTGTGTGTGTGTGTGTGTGTGTGTGTGTGTGTGTGTGTGTGTGTGTGTGTGTGTGTG
>JAUZST010063822.1:0-22783 GCA_034779995.1 Parotocinclus haroldoi | reverse complement strand
CTTTCGATTACTTCATTGTGTTCAACAGTTAAAAATACTACAATACACTACATCTTAATTATTTATATATTATTAAGATAAGAGATAAGAGAGAGAGAGAGAGAGAGAGAGAGAGAGAGAGAGAGAGAGAGAGAGATGTATATATGTCTGTAGTGACTGTAGTTCCTTTCTCAAATATTTATTAATTAACTGAACTGTATAACAATTGCATTGCTGGACTGTTTCTGAGCACCACAATATCTTTGTGAAATCATATTAAAAAAACTGATTTGGATAAAACTGATAAACCTGAAAAAGTATTCTGGACTCCATGCTAGCTCGAATGTGCTCTTATATCTTCTTAAAATATATTCACTTTTTACATTAAATATTACTCTTTGCACATTATTCTATACATAGTTGCATTATTTGTCATCGTGTAATTGAGCACCTACAGAATTTCCACATTTATTTTAATTCCAAAATCTTTAGTTAAACTCAACTATTCATTAATGACTCGAACTGTATAACAAATGCATTGCTGCACTGATGGTAATGGAATCTGGAATGGAATATGGAATATGCATATTGTTATCAGATGAAATATGTCTTTATTTTGTAAGCTTGTTTTGTTGAATTAAAAGTTATTAATCACGTTTAAACATAGAACCACTGTACCTATTAACGGACAATTTAAGCTTTAAAATTTAAAATTTAAATGTCTTTTTTAGGCATAATTTAAATCACACATAGGCATAGTCACTTTGTCACTTCTCCCCTCTTTCCTCATACTTTTATTGTACATCTTTGGTTTGTTTACTGCGCATTAATACTTTAAATGTTTTTTTTTTTAATTCCTTACCCTTTTCGCTCATAACTGTTATATCACATAATCTCATATTATTTTATATCATATCTATTTTACCCCTCATAACTTTTTTGATTCTGATACATTTTCATACATGTTTTTCATCTTTATTTTATGCTATTGAGCTTCATGTTACGACTTTTATTTTCCTCCATAACCATACTTACGTTCTTCGTCATGATTCAGTCATAGTTTTGAATTCATATTCTATGTCAAATCATGCTATTCTATTTAATTTGCAAAAACTCTTCTGTGTTTAGATCATAATTAACTTTCTATTTCCAAACACACAGCCAGCCCTAATAGCACAGCTTGCATATTTTTTCTTAACAAATTATTGAACATCACCTCTTGCAACTCCGTGCCTCACATGTCAAGCGGCAAAACACATTATTAACATGTTATTTTTGACAGGCCTAAAATGTATTCTTTGAAATGCTGTTAATGACATTTTTGTGACTTGACTTTTGTCAAGGTTTTGTAAGTCTGAGAGCACAGATGGAAATGTATGTTAGAATTGGTTTTGGTGAAGAAACACGGCCCAGTGCAGATCACAAAGATTAGCAACAACTACTGGAAAACCAAAGAATATCAATGAGCGCTGAATGTGATGGGCTTTCCTCCACTCAGCCCCCAACCTGTAAAGTATTTAAAAAGGCACTTGAAGACTGAGAAAGTCAAGCATTCAGTTACATTACACGTTGCTCATACAAGTTGTTTGTAAAATCATGCTGAGATTACATTGATTTTGCACCCAAAGAGGATGGGTCCCTTTTTGTGTCTTGGTTGTCTTAAGGTTTCTAAGGATTTAGGAAGTTTTACCTTGTCACTCTCAGCCTAGACTTGCACAAATATAGTAAAACGTCCTTCAGATAATGTTCCATTGTAAAAAAGTGCTATATAAGTGCTTGACAAACATTGAGGTCTGTGGAGTCCATACCAGCTCGAGTGCATTCCAGTGCACTTAAACAAAAAAGGGGGAACCATACCAACTACTAATGCATTCTGAAATGCATGGATGTAATATTTGTATTTATTTATTTGATGCTGCATCATCAATTACATGGCTATTCACAACAGGAGCTAGGTTACATCAATACTAGTCAGAAACATACATATAGGTTATATATACATTAGAGCATCCAATTAATCTACTGCATATATTAGGAATGTGGGAGGAAACTGGAGTTCCCGGAGTAACCTAACATGGTCACATGAAGAACATGCAAATGAGATTGAATTCAGGAATTGTGAAGCTGTGAAGCGACTGTGCTAACCACTTGTTTTTCAAAGATTGAATTCTTCATTCAGATTATCTAAAGTTATTTGTAATGAAAACCACTGAATTAAATTTGAGAAAAATACTATGTATGCCCTATGTTATGTTTACTTCAGTGACCCAAACTGAGCTTTAAAAAATGCCAAAAGTTATCACAGATTATAACGCAAAATAATGCTGTTTGTAAGTAAAAATTGGTATCATGCCATACACATTATGCTATATTTGAGTATTTGCAAAGCTCATTTCCCAAAAGCTTCTGAGAGGAATTACAAATGCCTTGTATCTCAAATAAAGCCAGTGTTGCTAACGAATATTGATTACATCAGGGATATAGTTGGTACATGACTTGTTAATCAGACTCCACCTCCTAAATAAATAAATAAAAGCCTGTGCTAAATTACTCTCCCTTGGGAGAACTGAATTATGTCTCCCTTCATTAAAGTGCTGTGGTGAATGAAAAAAAATGTCACTAGCACTGCTATTACCACATCATCTTAGCTGCTGTTTGCTGACACTCTTGCTCACTTGTTCTCCAGCTATCTCCTGGTTGCATCCTTAATCTCTGTTCAGAACGGTTTCTAATTATATGGGACATTTATCTAATTATTTAGTGTTTATAAACACTGAAAGGCAAAGGCTTGTGCGTTTATGTCGATTTAGTGGCATGCATTTTTCTGCTTCCCCTGATTCCTGAAGTCTGTGGATTTTACTAATTCGGCACATATTTTAAAATTCAGGGTCAAAAGACATAGGACATGTCGCATACCATGTCATGGACTTTTCATGAAGGCTGCCAAAACCATTGTTGAGGTTTCTTTATTGGTAGCGATCTTTGGACGACTACTATGTGGCTTGTCGTCCACACTACTGCTTTATCTGAATTTGGTTATTAGGGATGGAACAGTTCTGTGTGAAACTGGTGGTCTTTCTGGGTGTCAGCCTCGAAGTCTGTGGCTATGATACAGCAGCTGTGTTCATCGGACATCAGAGTCTTCTGTTATCTGTGACAAACAACAAATGTTTTCACATGACCACCTTGTCATTCACTTAACCTGCCCTTGATCCAATGTGGTGACTTTCAATATTGCGGTTATGTTAGACTAAAAGATAGGCCCCCTCACTCATTGCTTGCTGTTCAGATATGTCATTTTCCTTTTTGTTTCTGAAATAAAATGGTGTCCCTTGGCCTTTGATTCATTCTGCATATGTCATGTATATCTCTTGTTATGTATAGGGATTATCAAATAATGTATGAATCATTGTACATAAAAGCCCTATCTTTGGTCACTAATGCTGTGAGGGTGTGTTGGAAAGGAATCTGGGTCATTCCTCATGTCCTCCACAAAACATTTCATACAATACTCACATTCATACAATTTGCACATCAACCAGTATAATTACGAAACCAATTGAGTGAGAATAATTTGCCCTAATGGCAAAGCCAATAAACAGGCAAACTGAGTGAGTGATTTAATGGAGGAGGGTTTATGTTGCCTAGTGAGTGGCCCACATGCGTTTTTCCAAGTGCACCCACAGGATGAGACACATCCTGAACGTATAAAAGTGCTTTGCTTTGATTTCCCCTGATCCTCAACTTCCAAATAAAAGCTCAAAAAAGTGTCCCTAAAGCCAGGCCCAGTGCTTAACCATGCCTGGCCTTTACTGGATGGCTCTGAAAATGCCGAAAACATTCCTGAAGCATGCAGCGTCAGATGAGTCAGACACACCTGTCTATCGTGCTGTATCTCCCGCTGACTCATCTAGTACATTAACGGGGTCGTTTATTCATTGACGGAAAGCTTCTCGCCGTGAGCTCTTTTAATCTGCACTCATATAAAATGCTAGATTTCACTGCAGGAATCAGACCTGCAGGGGGGGAATGGCTATAATTGAATAACTGTAAGAATCAGTTGCTTTGTTTGATTATATTTGCAAGCAGTGGCTTGATCGTAAATTGTAACTAATGGCAATGTTTGCCCTATCCACAACTGCAACACACTCCTGTCCACATACAAAGGTAACTGTATGGAAAGCCTGTCTCTAAGAGGTAACCAGATGGTGTCACTATGGAGTGCTGCTGTAAGAGAAGCACATAGTGCAGAGTAATTACAGTTTAGCAGAGCAAGCATAGCTCTCCATACCTTGTTTGAGTAAATACGAAATGAAAATTGCATAAGTACATTTAATTACAGATAATATACGTTATGGGTTTACAAACATTAGTTCAAATATTTAATAGAGTTAATCGTTTCTGCAATATTGGTGCTTGCGGCACTGATGGTGAATAAGTTTAATTGAGAAATGAGTACTCTGACAAACCACCATCCTACCCAATCTCAGGGGTTCAGCATATGCTTTCTGCTGGTTAGTTTATTTTTTAAATCTCTTTTTTAATATGATAGCTGTGGAGCTTCACATAACACTGATGATATCACATTATGAACCGTATAGGTTTATCATGCAGTTGCCATATGATTATGGTAAAATGCTCGGGTCATGATTAACGTAACATATTAACTCTGCCAGTAAATGTAACACACGGGGCAGTGCGGTGGCTTGGTGGGTAGCACTGCTGCCTGGGTTAATCCCAGGGTGGAGTGGCCTGGGTCCTTCCCCTGTCTGCATGGGTTTACTTTGGGTACTCCGGTTTCCTCCCACAGTCCAAAGACATGTGTGTTAATTGGTGTCTCTACAGTGACCCTTAGTGTTTGACCCTTAGTGTGTGTGTGTCCTGTGATGGATTGGCACCCTGTCTAGGGTTGTTCCTGCCCTTGCGCCCAGAGTTGCCGGGTGGGTATTGGCTGGCCTCTACCCTGTGTGGATTAAGATGGTAATAGATGGATTTATGGATGGCAACTCACAGCGTTGAGACCCTTTTTCATGTTAAACTTTTTCCTCTAGGATTTAATATCAAAATCACAAAGGCTTGAAAGCTGTTTAGTTGTATTTAGTATTTCTTATTGTGTTGCTCTTGCCTGAGCATGTGATTCTCTCTGATTCTCTCTGTGTTGCTATACATAAGCATGATGTGTGATTCCCCTTGGCAGCACTCCACAGTCATAGAAAGCACCAGCTCAGCACATTGCATTGCCCAATAAATAGTTATGTTTCTAACCACAGAGACAGCTGGACAAGTACTATGGGTGTAGCAGAGATGAGACAAGTAGGAGAAGGCAGACGCATTCCTCATGCTCCAGAATGTAGGTTCTCCCACAAATTCTATTGAATGTCAGAATAGTAATGAACTTTAGCATTCTTGGGCTCATTGAACTACTAAACATGAGTGACTGCCTTTTCAAGGCTAAGGGTGTACGCTTGTTAGTTTTTACACAAAAGATATGTTTCACAAAGGCAACCCAGCGTCCTCAGTAATTATCTAAGCTTGACTGGCTGAGGCTTGCTTTTCATCCACTGTAGGTCCAGCTGCAGTTTTGTGCAACTTCCAAACCTCCTGTCAGGAAATGACATTTCCTAAAAACACTTTACAGGAGAGGGGAGTGATAAAAGGAGAGGGAAGGAGCGAGCCAGAGAAAAGAAAGAGTAAAAAAAAGGGGTGTTTCTAACTTGGAACAGAGCAAGCACTGTTCCATATTATCCACACAGAGACACAGCCACGGTAAGGAGAAAGGGAGAGTAAAAGGGAAAAAAAAATCCCAGGCACTTTATTTTTCTGGTTGTTAGGTTGGGTGTATGGAGTATTTGGGTCATCAAAATGAAACTTTCATCCGTTGCGATAATTCTCCTGAGTAGGGCTTTTGCTGCAGGTAAGCTTGTCTATTTGGTCTTGCCATTTCCATTCAACAAAGAATATAGCCATAACTTGTCAGATTGTGCAAAGTTACATACTGAGTGTCAAAAACAACATCTGTAAGAAAGTTTGGCAAACTTTATCTTCGAAGAAACTTTAAAAAGTTGCTGTACGCTTTTGTTTTGGAAAGACATTTGATCGATATCTTTGCATTGCAATGCCATTGTTTACAGCAACCATATATTTGACCTCTTATTAGAAATGGTGTCATTTATATTAACATAAAAAGAACGCAATTACAGAGTGTGCATATATCAGCAGAACTTTAACTAGCAGCTGTGTCTTCACAAACTGGTTCCACTTGCTGATGATAAAATAATGCGGTGAAAATAAAATAATGTGGTTTTTAAGCTGGAAACAGTCCCCCAAGTAACCAGTTGTGGAACTTAGTGGGGACCAAACATTAACAGCTGCATGCAATCTTGTGTTCTCTGCTCTCTGGTTCACAAAGGCTAAAATGTTTTCCACCTGAGTTCTTCTGTTGAGCATAGACATACAGATAATTTGGATTAAGGCCTGACAAAGAGAAAATCACTCCTGATTTGGTTTTCAGACCTGATTCTGGAGCCAAGAACGCACACTCTGATCTATGCTTAAAGTACTTGATAGTGCATTTTTAATATCTGACATCTGTTTCTGTTTTTGTTTCTTTCACGAGGCACACACGTATTGTAAATTAACCTATAAATGTTTTACATTTCTGTACATGAACTACAGTTTGCTAATCAGGCCTAATGAATGCATTTTAATTTGAGTAACAAACACACACTGTGTAAATAATATAGACTATTTGAATAGTGCTGGTTACAGTGTGCATTTGTATGCAAACCAATGACTCATTTAAACATGCTTGTTTATTCTACCCCTAAGAGTTAACCCAGGCTCTAAATGTAACAATCACACCTGGACCGGTCACCATGTGCTTGGAGGGAGACAACGTTACTGTGTCGTGTCTGGTGTCTCAAAAGAAGAGAAGCACCAGTGTGCTGGTTCTGCGCTGGCTCTATTTCCCCACTCCTGACGATGAGCACCTGCTGGTGAAGATGAACTTTAAAAAGGCTAAGTATTATGGGAACTACAGCAAAAGTTTCACCCAGATCAAATTTCACCTGTGGGAGGAGGTGGAGGGCGAGATATACAGTCTGCACATCTTCAATGCATCCAGGGAAGACACAGGCAACTACATCTGTAGAGTACAAGAGATACACAAATACAGAAACAAGTGGAGGTCGTCCTCGAATGGCACAGCGAGCGTGGAGTTACGAGGTAATGATGGCTGTGACTATTGGAATTATATTGGTATTTTGTGTTTAACTTAATCTATAGCTTAATCTAAACTGACCTTAGGCACTGTTCGCATTCTATGCATGACATTCCCAATAAAAATTAAAAATAAAAAAAACCTCAGTGAAAAGGGACCAGATAACCAATAACAAACCCTATCAGTAAAA
The DNA here is from genome assembly GCA_034779995.1 of Parotocinclus haroldoi. Taxonomy (NCBI): domain Eukaryota; kingdom Metazoa; phylum Chordata; class Actinopteri; order Siluriformes; family Loricariidae; genus Parotocinclus; species Parotocinclus haroldoi. The sequence continues at coordinate 15,395 of JAUZST010063822.1, read as the reverse complement.
TCTGTATACCTACAGATACATTTATAGTATAACAGACCATACAGTATGTCCATTAGTAAGCATAAGCCAAAATATATCAAACAACTGATGGGCTTGTAACTACTACAGAAGTCCTGGAAGGAAACCACAGGTTGATATAGGGTCACATTAAACTTACCATTGAGCATTGTGTGGTTGTGTTGGGGTGGGATTGCTAACTCACCTTGGTCAGGGCTAACCACACCACACTGTATCTTCCAGCTCATTAATCCAACATTCAGAGCACAAATTCAAGAAAGAAACACTTGTATGATTTCTGTTTTTATTCACTAAGCAGCCATTATGAAAGTTGGTGACGTTTCCCCCAATTAATAGCCCTAATTAGTATTTTGACAGTATTTCTAGTAATGTACACACACATTTTAATATCTTATACCTGGCATCACTTTTTATTTATACCACATTTCATTGAGCACATATGGCTTGGAATTATTACAGCCTTTTGCACGTATGTAATCTCCCCAAGAATACTACTTGATGCCAGCAACAACAAAGCCTGGGGCTGTAAATGTGAGAAACCTGAACAGAACAGGGAATATTGGCAGGCATGCAACAAAACAATATTTATACTGGCTGCTTTAAGAATTTCATATGTAGCTCTGAGAATCAGAGGTCCTGCATGATTTTTTTGTACTGGATCAAACATCCAGTTGCCAAAAGCTGAAATTGCAGTATCATAGTTTTCATCAATATTTTGATCAAATGATAATTCAGACCATAAATCAATTAATTAATGTACTTTAGAATAATTCCATTACAATTCATATTTATAAACTGTATTATTATTATTATTATTATTATTATTTGCAATTTCTATTTAATTGTCTAGTTTGTTTTCTTTTATTTAAAGCGTGGTTTGTTTTAGCGATAGTTAGAATAATATTAGATTATTATTAGATTATTAATGACAGTACATTTTTAATAAGAGATAATTGATATATTATCTTTAGAGATATAGGTATTTAATATTTTAGCTTTAGATATGTAGTCGGCAGTAGATTCAGAAAACGTAACTAAAGTCATTAGTTTGTGTTTGGTTTATATAGAGGAAAAATTATACTGCACTTTGAGTAGCACTCTTCCTGTATGGTGCAATTGTTTACACTGTCTCGCTAAAGTCAAGCAATTGCTGATCAATAAAATACTTTACATTGTAAAGTATATTGGTGCTTCTTTCATTAAATGTGGACTGCATCGTTAAGGTTTTCTTTATAATTCATATTTTTAGTTACAAATATCCTCTGTACTTAATTTTTTTTAAATAGAAAGTATCTGTGACTTGTTATTTACCTGCAAAATTCATACTGATTCTTTGTGAACCTACCCTTGCAAAAAATGTGCTCTTATTAGTTTTTTGCAGACCTAGTGGAAAACCAAATTAAACTGCAGCCTGGCAAAACTTACAGTTTTTTTTTCTTCAAACAGCACATGCAGATCACATGTGGGTTTATATACCTGGTGTGAATAGAGCCTGTCATTTAATCCAGTCTGGTTCTTATCTGTGCTGGAGCCAGTACTAATGAACAACACATGTGCTGTTGAAAGGGATGCACTAGCTCTGTTAGAGCCTGGAGCAGGAGTACAGAGGGATAAAGCCAATACAAGCTTTATTTGCATGCAAATATTTTAACAATCACTGTGTCAGCAAAAAGTAATTTAGTCAATGTAATCAAACACCATGGGTTGAAGTGTAGAAAAGATTTTATGGAGCTTCACTTGTGAAAAATATTTTTGTTTACTCTAGTAACTGTCAAATAGGCTGACTCATGGTTCTAGTCCCTTAACTTTGTAATGCAATATGTATGAATTTGAATTAAACGTTTGAACTAACATAACTAATGAATCATTAGTTAATTTTTATATCCATTTCATTCAGTTCAGAGTCACAGTATAACTGGTAGCACAGGGCTGTATTAACCAACATTAGATGAAACACCAATCAACATAATGTTTTTGTAATATAATAATGAGTTTTGTTGTGAAAATGAATGTCCATCCTTGTGACCATGACCATGTTTTAAGCTAAATATTGTATTTTAATATATTGGGACACTATCAGAAATGTTAGCTTTTTAACATAATGAAAAAAGACTAGGCAATGCTTGACATATGTTCAATATTTTAAGTGTTTTAGTTTTGACACTTTTTAGTACCTGGATCTGTTTACTACAATAATTGTAGTTATTTTGGAGACTTGTTAATATTCTTCTGAAACTGCAGTTTGCTGTCATTCATACGTCGTACTTTAAGCAAATAATAAATAACGTTATTATATCAAAGTTAATGCAGAATCCAGACAGAAAGTATTAATTCAATGTTAACATTAAACATAGTAAAGAATTGGAGAAGCAATGTGTCACCATATATAAAGACATTAATTTCATCCAAACATGCTTTTTATATTTATATACTATATATAGTCCCAAATAATAAAATAATTTGGATGGTATGGAAATAAAATGCAATTAATAAGTTAAATGCAGTGTTTCTTGCATTTAATTTGTTAATAAACACCCATTTCTGCATTTTGTAACATCCTTATATAAGTTTAGATGGGGGCAATTTAGGGGTAGTGATAAGGTTTAAAAAAAAAAAGATTTGATTTCAAACAGGTGATTATAATCTTGATTTGGTACAAAAGCAGCATCGAAAAACGTCTGAGTTTTTGATGAGCAAAGATAGGAAGAGGATCTCCAGTTTGTCAAGTATGTGAGAAAAGTACTGAAATATTTAAACACAATGTTATAAATGTAAATGTAAGGAGCATTGCATTTTTGTATTTGCATTTTGGAGAGCGTGATAGTTCTGCTGAAATCACGATCACACTCTTTAAACTCCAGAAGTTTGAGCTAATTACATCTGATTTTCAAATCACTAAGGATGACGAGGTGACATGTAAGCTTGTTATTAGCAGTTCACTAATCCATTTGCTGGCAGGACGGTGGCTCTGTGAGTAACAAGAAAGTCCCGGGTTCAATCCCAGGGTGGAGCGGCATGGGTCCTCCCCATGTCTGCGTGGGTTTACTCCAGTTTCCTCCCACAGTCCAAAGTCCACAGTCTGTGTTAGGCTAATTGGTGTCTCTAAATTTTCATTGACTTGTGTATGCAAAACACTCCAGCCATGTAACTAAAAACAGCTGCACACCGGTCCCAAGCCCGGATAAATGGGGAGGGGTGGAGAAAGCAGTGGCAGAATACTCCACTATCCTGCCAAAATACGTCATGGATCACATCGATGAAAGACAGTAATGTGTGGAGATCAATGATCCATCAAGTGACCTGGAGTCTGCTGCGACTGTACAGTTAATCCCATCCCCCAATCAGTTTGCTAGCTGCCAGTCTGTTAGACATTACAGACTACAGGTTCATTCATTAGAAAACAATATTCCTCAACGAGAGATTGAAGGGGGTGTATATAGACTGCTCACAAAAATCAGGGGATATTTAATTATAGGTTATTTCATTTAGAAGTATCCCCTATTTTTTGTGAGCAGTGTATTTCTGTATCTAAAGTGCATAAAACCTAAGCATTAAACGATTAAAATCAAGCAATCTTGAATCTTGAATAACTTTCAGTGCAAACAGGAAAAAAAACTCCTATGATCTCCGATCCCTCATGACTGCATCAAAAACTGTCCTTCAACATTAGCTGATAAAAGCACATGGCAAAACCTTTGATGAACACTGCAATGTGGAATTACATTCACAAATGCAAATGAAAATGTTACTGTCACACGATGTACTGTGGACAAATCGGTATTCCAGATGTTTTTTTTTGCATGTGCTGGACCAAAGAGGAAAATGACTGTCCAGACTTTTATCAGCAACATGGTCAAAAGTCACAGTCCGTCATGGTATGGGGCTGTGTCAGTGCTTTAGGCAAAGGTCATTTACGCTTCTATGATGGTAGCATTAATGCAGAAAAGTACAAAGGGAAGGCAACATACGCATATCTTTTTTTCATGCAAACCAAATGCACACATTATAAAGGCATGTCTGTGGACAAAGAGGGTACAGAGAGGTACAGGGTACCTGTTCTTTATATAAAAAGTGTGGAGAATTTAGACACAAAAAATAGTGATCATACTGTACTATTGCACATTTTAAGATGTGTTCACAGAGAGAATAGGACAAAATGACACCTGTAACACTAAATCGCTTGGGATCAAGACATCTTTTAAATGTTGTATGAAGGAATGGCAACATAACAATGTGATAAATGTGTTTCGGAAATGTTGCAGGCCTGAAATGCAGGACTGGATGTTATTAACAAATTAAATGAAGTTTTCCTAGACAAAACATGCATTATAGTGGGTGAATTCACACTGCATTTACTTTCAATTTGAACTTTCCAAATTGCACGTATGACGGGTCTTTCCCAATTTTGTTTTGGTCGAAAGGTCTGGGAACCCAACCCAACCATGCAAGTGGATAAAACTACTGAGATAACAATCTTATAATAACAATTCTGTTCAACAGTGACTCCAGCATCTGTAAACTATGTTCTCTGGTGTAAGTAAGCATTCTAGTAAATGTCCCATCCAGCATCTGATGGCCAGTTTGTAAATTAAAAAAACTTTTAACTTAACTTTTCTCTTTTTATATTCTTCTCTTAAAAACTAACAAGCGTACATGGTCTAATATTTTGCAGGCTATTTATTACTCCTTTCAAAATCTTGATTTGTTTTAAAGCCTGTTCTAAGTGTGTTGCACCACCACTAAAACACATTTACATTAATGGAATTTAGCAGATGCCCTTATCCGGAGCGATTTTCAACTACAGTCTTACAATTTAAGCAATGGTCGGTTAAGGGCTTAAGGACCCAACTCTGGCAGCTTGGCGGAGGTGAAATTTGAACCCTGGACCAGCAGGGCCAGAGTCCAGTACCTTAACCACTATTCTACCAATACAAACAATGTGTTTTATATTACCTTTTAATATGCTAAGGTCTATAGGAAAACATAAACTTACTGTATTGTAAAGTTACTCTCAAACTTGAAGTTACAATATACAAATCTTTCAGTAATTTTACTTTTGCTTGACTGATCTCTTGCATTTCTCTTCTCTCCCCTAAATGAGATCGATGTTAAACTTCTATATTATACTGTACATTGCTGAGACCAGACGTGGTCTCTGTACATGCAGATTAAATAATTAAAAATCATTAAAAATCGTTAAAATGATTGCGGTTTGTTGTGAGAGAGGGGTTTTCATTTTAGTGCTCATTGGAGACAGCTCTCGGAGTTGGAGCCAACCAAAAGTGGTACGATATTACAGTAAGCTGTGGCTGTAGTTGTGCTTATTAACCTGTTTCTCCCTTTATGATTCCAGTGCATTACAAAGGAGTCTCTGAGAGCACGGATAATATATGGCGCTGGTTTCAAGGTATGGTGGATATGGCTTTCATTTGAATAACCTATGAAACTCGTACATGCTCTAGTCTGGGACTTTCCAGCATCAGAACATACTAGAGAGTTCCTTGAAGATTCTGTAATAACAAGTAAAGACAGATCTCCAGAACAGCTCTTCTATGGCCCATTTCTTCGGCCAAGCCTTTCCCACGAGTACTCTCCAGCCCTATTTGAAAGCATTTGCGTGGTTGCAGGGGAGCACAGAGTGTGCTCATGTTGCCCATTCATTCCAACATCAGCATTGCATTATATATTTATTTTGGTGAAATGCCCAGTAATGTCGTCAGATTTTATGAAGGTTATCTTGTCAACGTTAATGAAACTATTTTTTATTTTGTAATAATCCAATTGTATTGCTATGTATTATTTGTATTATTGTGTTTAAGCTCAAGAAACTACTAAAATTACCATGTTTCGACTTTTGCCATCAATCACATCTAAAAGTTCAACAGAATTTAAATTTAGGAAAGGATTTTTAAAAAGATCTTACTCTCATCCCTAATAAAAGGCTGACTATCTAATTTCTAATTAACCAAGTTAGCCTACATTGTGTTAGCATTAATTAGTGTGGGGTGAATTTTCTGCTCTGTTGGGGTGTTGAGATGTGCTTGTTTGAGGCTTATGCTGAATCTTAAATCCCAAAATATCATAAGTTTTCCAAATAAGCATAATATTCACTGCAACCTTCAACAGGACAAATAAAAGGAATCATTTAATATCCAAAGAGCAATTAATATTCAGTAATAGTATGCCCTTTTGGGGCAGAGTATCTAGAAGAAACTTCATGTTGAACAGTGGCATAGCCTAAGTACAAAGCTTTTGTGTATTTCCCACTGCTAGGTTTCTAATTTATATTTTTATATTACCCTGTAAGTAGCACAACCGTATTATTTTTTGTTTAGAGGAGCATTGTGAATAGGCACACACTAATCACTGTATGAAGTACACCCCTCCTTCCCCTCACTTACCATATAACATATACCTTTCTAGTTCTACAATCTGTTTCTCTACATACCATGTCCATTCCCTTTACTCTTACACCCACAGGACTGGCACAGTAGGTATTATAATGGGTGGTTGATCATTCTTAGCATTGTTGTGGTATGTTGGTGTGTGTTGTAGTGGCATGACTGGATCAGACTCAGCAGTTACGCTGCAGTTTTTAAACAACTGTTACTGCTCGCCCCAATATAGACCAGCTACCAAAAATGTCTAGCCACCAGCATCCTGCAGACAGCTTCCTTTGAGCAGTAATGAAGAATTAGAGGATGACTAATGTCTAATAGACTGCACAATGAACAGGGAACAGTGTTTAAAAATTCTAGCAGCACTGCTGTGTCTGATCCAATCTTACCAGCACAACACACACTAACAAACCAACAGCACTGAGAACGATCCACCACTCAAATAGTATCTGATCTGTGATGGTCCTGATCATTAGACAGCAGAGTAAAGGGAACAGACAAAGTATGTAGAGAAACAGATGGACTACAGTCTGGAATTGTAGAACTACAGTGTGCATGAATAATAAATATAAAAACATGGAGTCATAACAAAGTCTAATAAGGCGATTGATGAGTCTGCCAAATTGTGTGTTTGTGGTCAGAGCTACTTTCTTCATCAATATCCTGCTACTGCTGTTATTAGCAGAATTATTTAAACACTCTTTATGTAGCACCTCAGTATCCACTATTTGTAAATAGCTATACATACTATAACATACTCACAAACTATAACATTTCTCACAAAGAAAACTGGAATATCACCTTTGACAACACAAATTGGAAATTTGAAACACAGACTGCGCTGTAGTATGTATTGTAGCTCACACTATGTCAAATTAGTAAACAATCGCAGATGATGTTATCTATGTTAGAAACTAGCTTGTATTGTGTATGGTTAGGAAGGATTTCAGTATTAAGAGTCTCTTAGAGACTCAAACAAGAAGAGGTACTAAGAGTGATTAAACACAACTTGCAAAAACAGACTGGCGTCCTCATGTTTGTAAATTCAGTTTTAAATTATAAACAAGTATATATTACAACATGGTATGAAACATCTGATAAGTCAAAGTCCAGAAAAAATTAACTTTACAATTGGTTCTTCTCTGTTTTATAAAATAACTTAGAAATCTTGACGTGCAAGTGTGTTTTTGTGCAGTGTGGTTTTACTCAAGTTACACAGGTCAAGACTGACTTCTCTTGCTTTCCATTTCCATTTTCAGATCTTTACCTGTGTGCAGTGCTAATCTGCTCACTAGGTCTCCTTTCTATGTTGCTTTTTACTGTGATAATTACATGCCAGCACATACAGCGGAAACAAAGGCTAAAAGGTGATGAGTTTTTTTTTTTTCACTGTTTGCTGCTATTCATGTTAAAATATAGTTTGTCAGTATAGTCAGGTTTTTGAAAGTGGCTAAAAATCTAAGACCACAAGTAATGCTTGTTGGGTCTTTCTGGAGATCCATGGGATTATGACCCACAACACACCAATTATTGGAGAAAATAAGATCAGTACTAAAAGTACTGATTGTCTTACACTCCACAGTCACCAGACCAAAATCCCACTGAGCATTATTGGGGCACAAGAGAAAGCAATGAATTTAGTAACATCACAAGCCGTTCAGTGGAATATTATGAAATCAATTTACAATGAGCTTGTGGAGTTAATGGCGTCACAAAATCATCTAAATTATTAGGAAAGTTTATAGAAAAATCTTCTGTATTAAAAATCAGCAGTGGTCTCAGATTTTGCATTCCCATTGTATGTTTTTGATCTTATGTAAAGACTTTCTGTTTTCTGTTTAGCATCTGATTACATAGATGACTTACGAAACAATCATTAAGTGCATATTTTCTGTCTATCTAGCCAGTTACTATTTGGTGAAGTGCCCTGATAGCAGGTAAGTCATGGTAAGGCCTATCCATTGCATTTTGCTGTGTTAATTAACTACCAAATTCTTCTAATTATACATTATATGTCAACTACTTAAATGCAGCTCAGGAGAGACAGTGACCAGTGTGGCTAGCTCATCACCTGGAATGCACAGGAAAGAGAAGAAACACAAATCACCATCCAAAGACGTCACTGCACGACCACCGGAGATACCAGTGAAAGGTATGGCTTCCTGAACGTTTACTGACCTTTTAGTGAGGTAAAGTGCAGCTAAAACTTCTAAAGTAGCACAAATTGCAGTCTACGTTACAGTATTTCATGTAGTCAACCTTTAGCACAGCACTGAGTACCCTTAATTCAGAATTCAGTTCATGTTTGTTCACCTAAACAGTTTATGATCAGCTACTTCGTCTTTGTTTCCCGGTCCCTTTAGTGTTTAATGTGCACTCAATGGTCCGTTTATGTTTGGGTTCTTGTGTGTCTGTGATTTGCTTTATGTGTATATGTTTTATTTTTTGACAAGAGTGTGCATTTTCTTGAGTGTTCTGTACTATTGATACCCTGCATGTAGTGCAAGATTGTGTATTTATTTAGTTACATTAGTGGTGTTTTAAGAGTGCGACCCGGCGTGAGTTGCATTTCAGTGTCTTTAAAATGTTCCTATAAAGGCTGTAATAAAGTACATTTTGAGTAAGTTTTCAATGATTGATATTGTGAGGCCAACACAACAAAGCTAAAACTGGTGAGAGAATAGAGCCAGGTACAAGCCAACAGCCCCTGCTATCTTTCTTTAGAAATTGTTTCTGTATGCTGATGGGATTTATTAAAAAAAATGAAACTGGCCTGTCGCATACAGTGTACAAGAAATTGGAACTCAGAATAGGCCAAAACATTGCAATCATTGCTTATCCAATGTGAACTTTTGTGGTTAGGCAAAGTTGAATGCACCAGTTCATTGTGCTGTATTTACTTCTGGGATGTGTAAACATTTACATTTAGACTTCTAACACATAGTTCTATGCAATCATTCAAGGTATAATCCAAGCAATTGTGGGGTAATGGTCTTTTCTACATCGGCAGCATGGCCCTGCTGAGACTGAACCCTGGACCTTCTGATCAGTAGTCTAGTCCCCTAACATATCTATAACTACCTCTGAGCAAATTCAACACATATTAAAATATAAAAACAATTATTTTGCTATTTACTCACAGTTTCATACAGTGCTGTATTTAAGCTGCCCCAACAGCAAAATCATTCTCTAATAATTTTTTTACGCTTTGAATTAAATGTGATTAAAACATAGTGTACATTTAGCCTTTCTAATCCATAGTAGCCTACAATTGATAAAGTCTTACAATCCAAGCAATTGTGGATTACAGAATTTGCTTAAAGACCCAGGAGTGGCAGCATGGCAGAGGTGAGATTTGAACCATGTGCCGCCAATGATAATTAAGGTTTTAATTTCAAATGTTTCAATAGTAAGCATGTTTAATGCCAGTCCACCTTTTTAGAAATGAAAATGTATCAGAAATGTATGAAATTTAATTTCATAATTAAAGTGCTGATCATTTTAAAGTGAGAGGATACCATGCTCCTGTTCAGCCATATCTCTGTTAGTTGAGAGGAGTAAATCTAAACTACAAGGACCATAAACCTTTCAGTGTGATTGTATAGTGAATAAATTGGATCTCTCAAGATTCGTTCCAGTCCCTCTGTTTTCGTTATTTCCAATGGCTATAATATTGAATTTGTTTACGCTGCCTTTTATAGAAAATCTTCTCTTTTTTTACAGCTCCTGCTCCAAATAAGCCACGAAGGACCAAACTTTTAAAAGTCCAACCTAGAAAAACACATACGGTATGTCTTGTTTTATTTAACTTATGCAAATTTCATAACCATTAAAGCAGTTAACAAAATTAGTTTCACAATGGTTTAAACTTTTGATTAATTTAATTATAATAATAATACAGTTCAATTTATACACATACATATTCATTTTTTATATATATATATACACACAATATTAATGATAATATAATATTCTATAAATAAATATATATATATATATATATATATATATAATTAGATTTTTAAAATTGCTATTTCATTTAACAGTTATGAATGGTATAATTTTATATACCTTTATTGTGTTTTTAGAAGGCAGTTGTTTATTAATTATGCTTGCTTCATAAATGCAGTTTTTTTTAAATTTTTTATTTTTTTATTGGGTGATTATTCAACTAGGAGCTCTTTAACCATCTTTTAAAAAGAGATTGATCTTTTTGTTTCAGTTAATGTTTACATGCTTTAAAATAAAGACTTAGATTATTATTATGATGATGGCTACAACTGAGCTTATATAGAGCTCATATGTAACCAAATAATATTTGATATAATTGATATAATAATTGATTAAATAATTCTAACACATAATTTATGTGTTGGTGATGCGTTAACAGGGGGAAAAAACAACACACAAAAAGTACTACATTATGGTTTTGTTATTGCTAATCAATAGATGTGATAAGATGCACATTATATACATATAAATAATGTGAACATTTCATTAAAAATGTGATTAGGAGGAATCTGTGAATCAATTCTTGACATTTCCAGACATCATAATGTCACATCTGTTTGTCATGTGCTCCCCTGGCAATCCTTGTTTCCATGGATATGGCATAAAAAAGAAATAATTTACATAGAGAATGTAAAAGTATTTTTAAGTGATTACAAATTATGTATTCATTTATTATATATATATTTTTTTAAATAAAAAACAAATTGACTACTTTTTATAATTTTATTGGCGCAGATAAATGTTAAAGTCTGGGTTAGGGACAAGGTCAAAGTAGCAAAGTTTAAAACCATTCAACAAAATTTTAGTGCAAGTTTTTTGTGATGCAACAAATGATATGTTTAATACCGAGGCCATTTATTTTGTAGGAAGCATTTCTGACATGATACCTGGAAATGTAAGCATTGCCTAAATAACAACTTCCCTATTACAACAAAAGATTGAAAAAAAAGAAATAAAGAAATATTCAATAATGTGTCATTTCTAAGACGGTGTCTAAGTAAGGTTATATTTCCTTATTTATTTATATATTATTATTATTATTTATATATTTACTTTATTTTATGGGTAAAACAGGTTATGATATGTCTAATAATTAACTCGCACCGAGACCAATAACTGAGTCATAGTTAATTTTATTTCTGTACTTAAACTACAGTGTTTATTCATTCTTAACTGGCCTTGACTTTTCTCTCTTGATTTGGTTATTAATTTGAGTTGACACTAGCCAAATTCACTTAGTTCATTCAGGCAGATAGAATCAGGCAGTGACTCTACAAGTGGCTACACACATTAGAATTCCCATATCAAATATCTAACAAAATCAGAATAATGTTAATAATGTGTTTATGGTGAAAATACTTTACCACAGTTCATTTTTAATGCTTAACCATGTAAGCCAGTGGCTGTCTGAAACAGACCCCTGATTACATTTCCTTACATTCTACATCTAATATAGAGTACGTGTGAAAGAGTTCAGGAGGGCAGTAAAGTGAGTTTATGTAAAGTACCGACACATTTTTGGCACTCCTTTATATGGCTTTTCTCATTATTCAACACAGAAACACGTTTAACAACACTGCATTGTTTCACAGCGTGACTGCCGCATGCCTTGTACATGCTGTTTGTAATACAATAAACGTAATTAAAATGAAATGTTGCATAAAAATTAATTCTGATAACTATCTGTTGAATATCTAGTGGTCTGAATGCAGCACCTTGGCAAGTCCTTGGTTAAAAAAATCCAAATGATTTTTGGAAGTTGCAGTCAATGTGATTAAATTGTTAAAAATGTAATAAATGCACTCCTTTGTATTGCATCTTTTATTGTTTTGTATGGCTGTATAGTGCTTTTTAATTGAAAATCTATTTAGGGTCACATAGGAGCGAGCAAACAGAAACATGATTAATCAAGATTAAGAATTTTAATTGTTTGACAGCTCGAATATAAAGTATTTTGGAATAATATAACAATAATATCCAGAGCTGCATTACATAATCTAGACATGGCAAGTGTGGAGGATGGGTAGCAAGGAAAATATTTCTCAATAAAAAAAATAACACAAAGCAAACAGATTTATTTTTTGACAGTTTGCTAGACTAACTTTGATTTGGAAGGCCAACATGATAAAATGCAAAAACACAAGCATTTGTATTGAACATCTAAAACTACACACAATTGATTAATAACCCATTTGTAATAACTGAGGCACTGACGTGACTTTCCCAGTGACCTGACTTAAACCCTACTGAAAACCAGTAATGTAAGGTGAATAGGGGAGTTCCCTAGAGAGTAGCTCAAACTCAAGAGGATCTGGAGTTATTCTGTATTTAACAGTGTTTCAATACAAAATAAGCATAATAATAGTTCTGCTATGAAGGCATGAAGTAAGGTTTGATGAGAATAAATTCAATTTTATTTGATAAAGGTTAGAATGAGCATATATTTCAATGTGGGATTGAATAAAACAACAACAAATATATCTTCAAAGTTTTGGATTACCCATCTTGATCAAAGGTGATCCAGGGGTTTGACTGTAGAAAGCAGAAAAAGGGTGAGACAAGTAGACAAGTAGAGAAGGAGTCAATATCCATATACATCGTTGCAGTGGTGAAACATAATCAGTACTATATCTGTTTGAGTGATTTTTTTTAATTCTGTCAATTACTGACATAATTCCAAATAAAAATATGCATTCGCAGCCAAGATAAGAATATTTAACTGTGAATACCAAGAAAAAGAGTGTTTTTAGACCTTGATTAATGATACAAAAAAAACAAGTTTATATTCATTTTCTTAACAAGACAATAATGAACTTAGGAAAGTTTATAAATCAATATTTCAACCACAGATTTTGTCATTCTTTTTCAAAATAAAATATGATCATCACCAAATCAGTGCCTCATTAAGGAGATCGAGATTTGTCAGATACTTGAATGGAATTCTTTATTTTTTCCAGAGCTGCGTTGATAGTGAATTCAGCTTGTTTATTAAACACTTATATCATATATATCAGAGAGCTGATCCAGTTTTTGATAGCACATCTTTTATGTTTTATTGTTGACTATCAATTTAACTTATTTAAAGTAATACTCATGAGCTCCCTTTCTGTATTTTAATCTCCTCTGTAGTGATAGAAGGAATTTCACGTCAAGTTGTATGAAGTCCACTATTACACTTCTCACAAAAATTAGGGGAGATTTCGTTAGGGGAGATTTCATTTTGAAGTATCCCCTCATTTTTGTGAGCATCGTGTTATGGTGTCTTTGAGATGAACCTTCGATAAACATTCAAGGCCTTTTCTTTTAATAAACCAATCCTAAAAGTGCTGACGTACACTCAATGTTCCATCCATGCATTCCTGAATGACCGCTTGCACTTTTGGAATTCTGAGTTTCTTTACCCCACTTTCTGTTCTTTTCCTGTCTGAAGCCACGGGTGATAAACGACAGCCTGACATACGCTGAGCTCGAGCTGGTCAAGCAACTGCCTGAGGTTAAACGCAGCAGCTCGGAGATGGCACAGCTGGAGAGCACAGCACAGTGCACAGGAACTGTATACGCCCAGATCCTCTTTGTGGAAAAGAGAGTATAAATTCAATGGAAGCTGTTTCGAATCAAATTATTTATAAGCTCTCTGTATTGTGTATACATCTACCGGACTGTTACATTATTTCCAGTACAGAGGTATATGTATATACATTTGAATTTGATGCAATACATCTATTTAATTTTGATAATTGTGTAATATATGTAATACAAACGGAATTTTTGACCATGCCAGTTTTGTCCATCCTCTTTGGTTTATAAGAATTATTTGCCAATGTATTTCAAGCTATCAATACATAATTATCAACACATTATTGACCAATTTCATCTCACATGTTCACATGTTCTTAAGCTCTAGAGAGGGACGGGGCCATTATATCAGGTACGCTTGGGTATACATTCTGTGGATATCAGTACAAGGGAGTACTCAAAGCTGTTCTTGTTTATGATGTACAACACCATTGCAAGCAGGCACACAGACACACACACAGACCTATAGACTCAATTATTCACTTATCATCTTCCCCTCTTGGTTTCACTATATGTGTAATTCCTTCCCCTGAAGTCTGTTCAAAGCTGGTGGATCATCCATTTTATATGCGTCATCATGTATGCAAATTGTATTCTTAATCTTATACACACTTTCAATTAAATTACATTTTCAGACCTGAAAAATGCTTTACTATTTTTCCCCCATATAATTCACTTTTGAATTATGCCAAATATTTAAATGAAAAAGAATCTAATTGAAAAAGTTAGATACAATACAAAATCTTCACGGTCATTTGGAATTACAGCAGTTAACGGTCAGACATGGTCATACTAACCTTCAAAAACATGATCGGAACGTACACCGAGGTTGGAAAACCTTAGCGCTCAGTGTTTTCAAACCACAAGCAAAGACACACTTCTTCAAGCAGGAGGCATTTTGTACATAGTTCCTACCTTATTCGTGGGCTACTGTGTTTCTTGTTACCTTACTGCACCCACTCCTAACAGGCTGTAGTTAAATAGTGTTCTTTTACTGTAGGCTAGAGAATACAAAACATCTGTCACTTTGGATAGAGGTTTCAGCTAAATGTTTTAAGTGTGAAAAGCATTTTGTTCGCTCAAATTGGTGACCCATAGGAAGCGTGACATTGCAAATTAGCCAACAGGCCATGTGTGTTTACTTCTCACATGTTAGTTGTTATTCTAGCAATGGTATAATTTCCATATACAACGCCAAATCAGGAAAAATATTAAAATCATATGTGAACAGTGTAGAAAATGCATATGTAAAACATACAGTCGAATCTGGTTAATAGGACCAGCTGCTTATTCGGACCAAATCCTATTATATACATGTAATGTTATTCGCTTATTTGGACCAAAATTCCGCTTAATCGGACCAAAGAATGTGAGAGCGAATAAGAAAAAGAA
>JAUZST010063821.1:0-49239 GCA_034779995.1 Parotocinclus haroldoi | reverse complement strand
AATATAACGCAATAGAGTCTCTCTCTCTCTCTCTCTCTCTCTCTCTCTCTCTCTCTCTCACACACACTCACTCACTATATTTATTTAAGTATTTATACACTGTTTAGCCGTAAAACTTGCAGAATGTGTGGGTTTCATTGTAGGGTTTGAATGAATTCAGTCTATAATGAAATTTTCACAAACAGCGAACACAACACCACAGATAAAAACTTGTCATGTCGGCAAGTAGCGACTCAGGCAGGCGATACTCTAGTGTTACTTCTCGTTTTTGGTGAGTATTAATTAATTTATAAATTTTTTGATTTTTTTAAATGTAAAAGTTCCTCAAAAACCTGCGAAACAGCGAAAATCTGCATTTTTTCCATTAATATTTTTTTGAAAACACATGATAGACCGAGTGTGGGTGTGGGTGTGGGTGTGGGTGTGGGTGTGGGTGTGTCTGTGTGTCTGTGTGTGTCTGTGTCTCTGTGTGTGTGTGTTTCTGTGTGTGTCTCTGTGTGTGTGTGTGTTTCTGTGTGTGTCTCTGTGTGTGTGTGTATCTGTGTGTTTCTGTGTGTGTGTGTCTCTGTGTGTTTCTGTGTGTGTGTGTCTCTGTGTGTTTCTGTGTGTGTCTCTGTGTGTGTGTGTTTCTCTGTGTGTTTTTCTGTGTGTGTGTGTCTGTGTGTGTCTGTGTGTGTCTGTGTGTGTCTATATGTGTGTCTATATGTGTGTCTATATGTGTGTCTATATGTGTGTCTATATGTCTGTCTCTCTGTGTGTGTGTGTGTGTGTGTGTGTGTGTGTCTATATGTGTGTCTATATGTCTGTCTCTGTGTGTGTGTGTGTGTGTGTGTGTGTGTGTGTGTGTGTGTGTGTGTGTGTGTGTGTACACACATATATGCTCTGTACATCTCTACATCTCTCTATATGAGACAGAGATGGATGCTTATTGAACTGGGGGAAGCAGTGCTATGTTTAGGGAAGTCCATTAAAACAAGTAGCATTTGATGCATTATTAAATTATTTGTAAATATCATTTTTTAAAAATATATTTTTGTTAGTGCATGTCATCTGTTATAGATGCTAATGGGAAGACGTAATAATAAAATGAACTCTTGGTTAAGGGAGTCTCATGCATGCTCTGGCCCTGTGTTTTCCTTCTAAGCTCCCAAATGGGAAATGTAAACGTCCTCACATTTGTGGCGCTCTCAGGCCTGGGGCCAGAGGCCATCCCTCAGGGAACAGCCCTGTTTTGATTTCTGGTCTCAGTATTTACTGGTAGTTTGTGTGCGCACACATGTTGTGTTATTGCTCAGCTCTAAGAGCTCTTGGGCCGTTGGATGTATTTTCTCGTCGTCTGGGTTGGAATAACCCTGTTTAGAGCTTGCCTTTGTGCCAGCAATAACACGTTCAGTATTATTTGCAGTGATATTTCTGAAAGCTCTCGCCCTCCGTATTGCTGCGAATTGAATGTGAATCATAATAAACAGCCGCTTTGCGGTCAGATATTTGTTTGTCTATCTGGGAAACCTTCCGTCATGCATGAAGAGCTGAGCTTTATCATTTGCGGGCAAGTCTGCATTAAGGGAGCTTCTGGCGGATGCATAATTAATCACGTATTGCTCCTTATCACAGCTCCGGTGTCTGCTATAAGCTAATGTTGATGGATTGTGATTAATGCAGACTGTGCACGACTGTCAGGGCCTGAGTTTATGGCCAATCTCAGAAAATATGCAGCGACTGCAATTTGCACCGTAGGACCACCCAATCTAAACAGATTAAACACTATTCTTAATCACGAACCTAACGTTAAGTCTGTTTTCGTCAACCCGCCTCGCCGCTGCAGACAAACGGGGCTGATCTGAGCATGTGCGAAATGGGAACGGGGGATTTCCTTCTCTGAATTAGACAGCTGCGTGTACACGTCTGCGTATCTCTAATTAGTTTCATGCTTCTGTCTGGTTTGGATGAGGTCATTAAAGAAGTTCAGGCAGAAACATTTAATTTGCTCAATTACCCCTAATGCAGTTGACCGGTTGAGTTGGTGTGTAAAGTTTTCTCCTTTAGTTCTGATAAATTTGCGTATCGGAGTATTGTTATAAAGGAAGGATACAATAAAATGGCAGCACCTGGCCTGTACATACTTAAAATACAATACATACAAAAGAGCAGTAATTTATAGGTAATTCATAAAAGGCGAACGATGGCTGTATTGGAACACAGACTCATGATCAAACAGCATAAATCTGTTTGAAATGATCAATAACCATAACGGGCGTTATGACTTCTATATCATGATAATCTATATCATAATTATTTTCATTCTTCACCTCGATTACAAGTAACGAGCAATTCTTTTGTTTTTGGGCTTTGCTGCTGCTTCCAATATTTGCACTGTAAATATGCTCAACTATTAAAACTGGGATTTTTTTTTGTGTGATGGTGATTTCAAAATAACTGAGGAAAACGCTACTATTTATGATTATTTATTGAACATTTCAACCAACTGTACTTTGTACTTTAGTAGGATGTGGCATCGGTTATTTCTTTCCATCTTCTTGAATCTTTTTCAAATTGCTTTCAAACACAGTGGGAAACATTAAGGAAATGTTAAAGGTACTACCAGAATAAAAAAGACAAAACCTAAATAAATGACGAACAAACAGCTGGTCACCTGGTCATCAAGTCAATGCTGTGGATCTGTTGGACTGTTCCAACTGCTGACGCGTTTAATGGATTATTTGTACGTTAGTCTTGTTTGTGTATAACTCTCTGCTGCTTGTTTGTTACATGCTGTAAATGCCGTTCGTAAGTGTATTTGCTTGTTCTGGCCAGTCTTCTTCGTCTTGTCACAGTGTGCTTCAAAAACCGTTTGGCTTCCACCAAGGTAGTAGTATGTCCATCTTCTGTAGTCCGTACAGTTATGCATTTTCAATAATTACTGTGCGTTTCTATTAATTAAAATGCAATAGCATTAGGGATGCTGTAGTAGATGGTAGCTTTCCACTCATTTGCATTTGTGAATCATCTTTTGAGAATACCCTTTATATTCACATTTCTGCAGCATTAAAAGACTGGGACTATGGTAATCTCCATTTCGGTGTACTTCCTGTTTCACAGAATGGAACACGGTCCTTAAATTGCACATACCTGAATTTGGGATGTGTTGGCACAGCCAAAACACATTATTCAGTTAAGTACTGCAGGGAAATTCTTGCATTTAGTTGCAAGGCATGTAGTGTGCAGGTATTCAGCTGGGTCAAAACACACCTGCGTACCAGTAACACACCAGCCGTTGTTTTGCTAAATCAAGGCCATTCCCTGTGTTGGATTACCAAGAAAATAAAGATTTCATAGAGACGTATTCTTCCTTGTCTTCAGAGACCTGGTTCTAACCAGGATGGAAAATAAGCCGTGCGCTCAGCTCTGGGTTAAAATGGATAACAACGACTGATATTAGATGACGCATGACTAGTAGAGAGTGGAACCCTACTGAGCTGAAGTGTTTGGTCAAAGAAACAAAGCAGTTGGAGAGCTACAGAAGGGGTGGGTTGAAACTTTTCCCGAATGTCTTCAAACTCGCGGCTGGAAGCCTAAAATTTGTAAAGCCGTCATATCAGCAATTGGAATCTCTTCGAGTAGGTCTCTGTCGGTGGAAAGCTAGTGTGCTTGCACTACATGGGACATAACATAAAAGCTTCTACCCATATGTACTGTATACACCTGTGAAATAAGGGGGAAAAGTTCTCGGGAATACTTTGTAGCAAACGGAATACCAAAAGGTTGCCTAATGCTGGATGCTTTGTGAAAACATCACAGGGGGAGCAAAGTTTGGCAGAGTATGGAAAGTTTAAATGGTTTAGCAGTTGTACGGAGCATTGAATCATGCAGCCTTAAGGCGTGTGGTGACGCTCCAGAGAGGCGTCTTTGAAGACCTGGTGAAACGTTACTGCATCTGTACCACGGTTGAGCACAGTTGTCATGGTGTGGGAACTATTTTCAGCTGCACATGCTGCTGAGCTGCTTCACTGTGAAAAGTCAGATAAGTACAGGAGAATATTACAGAAAGGCTTGTTTTCCACATTAGAAAAGTTGTTTTACAAGTCAGTGCTCCTGCCCACGCTGCAAAGAAGTAGCTTGAGAACAGATGCATCAGTCTCATGCTTGGCTCGGTCATGATCTATATTTAAAAGATATAGAGAATATTTTGTCTGACACTAAACACATACTAGCCAGGAATAACCACTTACTGAAATAATCTTTCTTACAAATGCACTGCACTGGAACCGTTTTATGTAGCTGGTGTTTTTACTAATGGTGGCCAATATGATACATTATCGTATTGTGATACATGTTGTTATCATTACAGTAAACGGTATTCAGTCTTGGGCATATTGAAGATATCATCAGTGCTTATTTTTCAGATCCACTGTGGATCGACTGGATTTGACTGGATTGACCCATTTGATTTATTCTAGCTAATTGGGACTGTGGTGGCCTAGTGGTTAAGGTACTGGACTATGGACCAGAAGATCCAGGGTTCAAATCCCACCGCTACCACAGTTGGGTCCCTGAGCAAGGCCTTTAACCCACAATTGCTTGGATTGTAAGACTGTATTAATTGCAAGTCGCTCTGGATAAGGGCGTCTGCTAAATGGCGTAAATGTGTAATTAAGACTTAATTCGTTAAACGGTGCATGAAGCAAGCCTACGAAGTCCTCTGTATCCTCATATTATGTAGTTTGTATGTAGAACTTTGAAGCACAGGATTTAAGTAGGTTGGCTTTTTAAATCAAGAGACAAGAATGGCTGCCAAAGGGTACGTTGAGCACAATTCTTATTTTGGTTATAATCTCATGGATACCTAACATTGGTTTACATTTAGCCTGTGGGAACTCATGAACGTCGTTTTCTTCTATTCTTCTAGGATCAGCTGCTGTGAATAAGGAGAATTATTTTCTTCTGCACATCTGCAATCAATGAAACAATAATCAAACATTTCCCGCGGCCGCATGTTGTTCGGTAGCATGCTTCTCCAGAAGCTGAGCAGCCGTCCTTTCTGAAATCCTGACCGAAGGCTGAGATTATAGATCATGTCTAGCCTAGCGATAACACTGTAATAGCATTAAACTCTCTCCAGATTGTTTGCCATTTGACAGCGTGCAGCAGTTTGGCATGTTAATCCACCTGAAGGGCGCTGGTGAAGGCTGAGTAATTGCCCCGTATACCCCCCCCCCCACCTCCCCTCCCTCTGCCACGGCCTGTTTGTTTTGGCAGGAGAAGAAAGAGCACAGGCCTCTTTTCTCAGGCCGTACGGAAATCACCCATGAGCCGTCAGGGCTTCCTGTCCCTGCAGACTGGTGCTAGAGTTAGCAGGAACGCAAAGACTGCAGGAGACGGAGAGTTATCACACTCCCTTTAATCCAAGAGAAATATACGGAGGTGACTTGGGCTTGTAATTTTCTAATCCTGTACTCTGTGCTTTTGAAGGATTGGCGTCGCACTGGTGTTCATGAGGTTAATGCTTTACTACAATAAAGATATGAACGGCAGATTTTAAATACTGTCCTGAGCTGCGGCCCTTTAAATGAAGAGCAATAAAGCGAAAGCTGTCTCTGAAATAAAACCCATTGGTACTAAGCTGCCGTCACCAGCAATATTCAGGCTTTGGTTCATTCAAACATGCAGCCTTAACACAGCTTACTGCGATGCACAATTTCACACATGGCTGTCCCTTAACATATGGTCTCACTAATAACATATCCTATACACAAATGGATTCAGATTTTATTTAAAACACTTACTTGACTTGGGACGCCAGTAGGGTGTGAATTTAAATCCCAGCACTGCCCAGCTAATCTTGTTCAAACCTTGAGCAAGGTCCTAATTCTTCAACTATTCATCTCAATTGTAAGTCGCTCTGAATAATGGGTCCTGCTGAATAATGCAAACGCAAGTTTAGGTTTATGTAGGGGTTCATGTCTGTAGCCGGGATATTTTTATACACTGCTCACAAAAATTAGGGGATATTTTAATATGAGATATTTCATTTTGATATATCCCCTCATTTGTGTGAGCACTAGCCTGATTGGACAGTCATACACAACATTGTTAGTTGCTTTGTGACACATTGGCATGTTCCCAAAGATTTCACTGTTGTGTAGATGATAAATTCATTCCATTCTTACATTTAACATCTAAGCCTCCCAAGGAGGTTCTTTCTGAGTCCTGGTCCTCCAAAGGTTCCTTCCTTATAACGTTTAGGGAGTTTTTCCCTTTCCTCGGTCTCTAGTCTTGCTCAAGTTGGGATTGGCCCTATGTATTAGAAGATAATAATCTAAAATGCTCAATCTGTAAAAAGCACTATATTACTATATAAAAAAATCATATGATGAATTATTTTATTGGGATCCGAATTCTGGCCGAGCCACGTGTTACTTAAAAAAAATTGTTTATTTACTTAAGTCTTGACCACATAATACATATTTTTCTGATGATTGTGTAATTACCATATGAGCTAATTTCCATCTACGATAAGATTTACAATCACTCTATAACATTACCCTTATCAAATGAGCTCAGTAAGTGTCGAGTGAAATTCGGTGAACTTTTCATGCCTCGTATTACTACTGAAATTGGGAAATGTAGTGAGGAAAAACTGTGGTCATTTAACCCTTTTTTAGGTAGGATAAGCTATAACGTATGCAGTATGTATTAAACTCTTCGGTTCACGATAAGTGAAATGTTCTCCTCCTCGTCATAAATCAGAGAGTACCTGTAAATCAAACCACCATGTAAAGCTCCAGTCTCGTTAGGTGTCAGCAAGTAAAACATGCATTTTGTTCTCACAGAAGCCGACCCACTAATTATCTAAGAATAAGGATGTGCCATTTGGACTTGAGTTGTATTCACACACCACTTTTACCAGGCAAGTTAAAAACCTGAAAAAAAAGATGTGTGAAAATGTCTCAATTAAGTACTACACTGTAATCACGTATAACGAGTAGCGGATTTTAGGAACCATTTTATCCCGTTTCATCACCTTTTATGACCCATTTACTATGTGTTTAATATGGACCATTCTCATTAATGTCTTACATAAATCATCTTACTGGTTTATTAGTATGAGTATCACCCGCTACTCAGCTCAAAAAATCTTAAAACGAAAATAATTAGCGATTCAAGACTTAACAAAGTCTTTATTTTCTTTTCTATTCAACGTTGAGTGCTAAATGTAACATTTTTGTTTGCCTAAAATAAGTGCCAGGTTGTTCTGCAACCCTATCTTTGAACCTTGTGCACAGATGACAGACACGTCTCTTTAAATAGCACGCCTATCCCAGAGTCTGCACACATCGACTTTCTTCTGCTTCACAATCTGGCGTTACCTCAGTCACAAGCCACAGCAACTTGTAGTCTGTAGCCGTGTTATTATAAGCTATGTGAGATTTCTCTGTGTTATGATAAGCTACGGCGAGATTTCACTCTGACTGCTGCTAAACGTGCGAATCCGGGCTGTGAAAATCAAAGTAGGAACCATGACAATGGCCAAAGCTCCTGAGGTCGAATCTGGAGCTTAAAGCGCATAAATGGTGGGCTGCTGGAGGAAAGGCAGACTGAAGCAGCAAAGCGGAACAAGGTGAAAAATTCCGAATGGATCGTAGCGGCTATGCTGAGTTTCACCTTTCTGTATTATTGTCGAAGTCGTAGAGCAGGCGCTTCCAAATCCCCTCTGTGCTGGGGCCATTTCTGCCCTGAATGTAAAGTCAAATGAAAATAAATAGAAGTCGCCGATTCCCGCCGCACCTGCTATCTGACACACGGGTGCAAGCGACTCCTCATAATCTCACCTCTGGGAAATAAGGAAAGGTTGCAGAGGTTTTTGGTTTTTTTTTCTGGAATTGTGCAGCTGTACAGGCTGTGTAGATGAAAGCTTTCTGCTCTGAATGTGAATACGTGTGTACCCACATGGTAGATTCATCTGTAAGTCATATCCTCGGATGCATGTGTGTACTCTGTTTCCTGCAGTTCATTTAGCAGCTTAAAGTCTCTGGAGAACATGCAGTATATTGAGTCGACCTCTAAGCAGCTCCAGCCTTGTCCTTCCCGACTGTAGTAAGCAGAGAAAGCCATTGTGTTCATTTGAGTGACCTTTTTGTCAGACCTGATGGCACTGTAGACTTTCGTAGATGTTTCTCATGATGGATAACACGTCATCAAGTTGGCCATGTCCCTGGAGCAGAGGTTTCATGCAAAATGCAGTTCATTAGAGTTCATGAAATAAATATTTTTTAAATAAATAAATACATTTTTGTTTTAATTATTGACCATATTTAACAAGTATTGACCAATTAAATCCAAAACCAACGCTCTTTTGATTTGAGAACTTGGTAAACTCGTGGTGAATCTTGTCTTTAACCCTGTCTGGAATGGAAATTGCAAGTCAGTGCTCACCTACCGGAACTGGAACTGGATTCATAAGCTATATGAAATATATAATATAGCTATATAAGCTATCTTGCAAAATTTAAGTGAATAACAAACAGACCATGGGTACATAGTAATCAATATTACACATGTTCTAACCATTTTTGCATGACCTGTATCTATTTAAGTCAGAAACCTGCTCTCTCTTTCCAGTGTGTTACACTCGAAGGCAGTGTTCAAAGGCCGTCAGAGCTTGGGCAAGTTGAGCATAAAGCCATTTAAAAATCCTATCTCTTCAGAATGTGGATGAGATTGTCAGGTTTTTTGTCAGGTTTCAGCATCCCTGCTGGGTCTCATGTAGCTCATGACCTCCCTCTTTTCTTCTCTCTCGCCATTCCCTGGCAGATGTCTCAGTAGTAGCCTACAAACTAGAAACCCCGCTATAATAAAATTGCATTGTTGCTATTAAATTATGTAAGCAAACGTTTTAATGATAGATTTTTGATAGATTTTGGTCAGTTATAGAAAGCAGTTCAAAAATAAACACGCTAAATTGAGGCGAATTTGATTATATGAGCCCATTATGCAATTATTTTATTTGTGTGTGTTGAATGGGTACACCAATGATTACATAGAGCAAGACATTTTTACAAAAGTCACTCATAACAACACAACACGCATCAATACACCACCAACCCATCATTTTACTGCACTGTTCTGAGAATGATCCACAACCCAAATAGTACCTGATCTGTTGTGGTCCTGACCATTAGACATAAATAAGGACAAGGTACGTAGAGAAACAGATAGACTACAGTCTGTAATTGTGGAACTACAAAATTTATATATATGGTAACTGGAGCTGTCATAAGCAAGGGGGTGTGCCTAATAAAGTGGCAAGGGAGAATATATGATTTCTAATGATGGATGAGTTACTGGAGCAATAAACTGTAGGTGATGGACAAGTTTTAATCAGATTTGAATTCAAGACAAAAAGGTAGATAAACAGGTATTTTTGCATGGGACAAAGTCTTCGTTAAACAGTGTTATGATTAAGATAAGAGTACAACATATGTTTTTAGCTAGTTTTAGCACCACTACACAGATGTGACCTTTGTCTGTCATTTTTGTCCGATTCAGATCTGTGATTAGACATCAAATGGAGCTAATTCTGCAGTATAAATCAGAGCGGAGCAGCCCTGAAAGCGGCCATTGCAGTAGATTTACGAGCCGATTCGGCCCCCGGCCACGTTTGATCATCGCTAAATCTGTTTGCTGTAAATCGACTGTCATGGAACAAGCCAGAGAGACGTGACTCGTCTGAAACCGAGTGTCAGTCTCTACCTGATAAACGAAGGAGACAGAGAGCTGTATTCACACAATATGAAAAAGATGTCATGTTGTGATTAAACTGCGACAAGGTTGGAGGTTTGATGTTTTCTATGGTGGATAGAGAGAGCACAAAGGTTTGTATTTGGACCTTTGCTGTCAGAACGTAGGTGACCGTCCGAGTGTCTGCAGGGCACATCATTTGCGAATGTCTTGATCACTGCATAAAGCACGTTTGATCATCGGTAATTAATAAAATGTTCTTGGTAAACACCAGCATTAGCTTCCAAGGCCTGAGCTTTGATCTTGTATGTGTATCTCCTAGATATTTGAGATTAGAAGGACCTGATGAGTGTCTGCCCGCGTCTGGATAGAAGTGGCTACAATTGAGAACAGCATGCTAAAATTAAGCAAATGTTTAAGGTTGAGAAAACCAAATGCAGTGTCCTCATTTGGCATGTGGAGTTTCAAGAAGTTAAACAGAACAGAAACGGAAAACACATTAAGATGAAAATCAGATTTGTGCCACTTCTGCATGGCAAATCTGATATTGTTCTCAGTGTCTGCACTGCAAATGACAAGAGACTGTACCGTGCCCAAGCACATTGGATCACCGCAGTCTGGTTTGTTTGATTTATGTGATCATTCTTTATTGGTACCAGGGGCGGTCCTCTCGTCTGTGCTCAGGCCCACTTGAAGAGGTGATTGTATTTGGGCGCAGTCTGCACGTAGACTGATTGCTATACAGTGTCAACTGCCACCATAAAAATCTTCCGATACGTGCAGCACAAGTGGCTAAAAATGGCAAAATTAATAAGACTGCAGGTTGTTTTAGAGGGATGTGGCAAAAAGCCACAAAAGTGTATATAAACCATAAACTCCATTGTGCTGTACAAGAACTGCTTTCTCCACCACGAAAAGTAGCATTACGATGACGTAAGCGTGCTCAGGCCCAAAAGGTTTAAGCACAATGTGAGCGCAGGCCAGCGTGGAAGTAATGAGAGGGTACAGTCTTATGGCACAAGTCAGCTGAGGCATAGTGTGAGCCCTAAATCTGTTTTGTCTGTTCGCACTTTTTCAGTGGCATATCTAGATTTGTTGCTATAGCAATGATTTTGTTCTGAGAACTCTGCTAATAAAGATTCCACGATAAAGGACAATGTTATTTTTAAGTCATGAATATTAACTTTAAATGTGGGATTAATGCTGCCTTTACCCTGTCTGTACTATGTTTTAAATGTTTTATTTTTTTACTATTATTGCCACCTAGGCATCTGCTTCACTATTGATTGAAATCATCTTCTATCAAGGGTACATCTTCGTTACTCGAGCCATGAGAGTTCTGTCACGTCGCCCTGAAGTTTATGTATATGCATGCCATGTACCGAATGTCTGCCCAGTGTGAGTGCCGAGCACCGATTTTGATCAAATTGTAAACCATATACAAATATGATTCATTTAAAGACCTTAAACCCCCCCACCCCACCCCGTCCTAAAATTGAAGCAGATGCACGTTCTCGGTTCATCTCATCACTCATTTGTAGTGACAGTTAGATCAAACCTGGCAGGATTGCAGTCAGATTCATGGCCTGTTTCCCAAATAATTCTGCATGCACTGAATGGTCCAGGTTTAAACTATAGTTTGACGCAGGCTCATTGATTCCTGACCTTTTGCCGTGTTAAAAATGCCATTGAAATGTCATTGGATTTAATAGAAACGGTTTCCTTTTTTGACATTTTGCTCCCCTTTGCCCCCGAGACCAATAAAGCTTAATAAATCTCTTGAACGGGCAGCCATGCAGCTCAGGGATTTGTGAATACTAATTCCACTGGACTTGATAGTCACCTGCAGCTGAAGCTCTTGATTTGCCTGAGCAGGTGAAGAATTAAGGGTGATCCGGTTTTACGGATCAGCCAAAACCAGAAGACCCCCGGTCTGTAACGATGTTTTGGTAGGCGCCATAAGTTTAATGAACTTGAATGCAGAACGTTTACCCAGAGAGTCACATTCCCTCTTCTCACAGTGCGTCCTGGTGCCATCAATTTGCCAGTTAAGCAGTGCACATGTGCCTGACCCAGACAGAGGTTAAACATATGAGCGCTTTATGGACCCATACCCAGCAGGGGACTGTGTGCTGTGACACATTCCTCCTGTTTCTAGAGTTAAACATTTCTAAACCACAGTAGCTCTTCTGCCTGTTCAAAAGCAGACAGGAAATGATTAGTTTGGCAGTCGGTGGCCTGTTTTGCACCTGAATTTTGTGGTTTCTCCCTCCTCTGCCCACTTTCAGTAGATCTTCTGTTGACCGGGAGCACCTCACAAGCCTCGTTGTTTAGGAGACACTCCGTTCCTCCTCCTATCCTCCATCCTAAAGTGGCTCAGGTTGTTGTTCATTTCTCACGCATCCAGCATGGCAACTATGGGAACAGACTGTCCCCTTGATGGAGTTTAAAATGAAATATTCTTTAGTGAAATATCCTCTAATTTGTGTAAGCAATGTATATCCCAGAGCTTAACATGTTTACTAAACATTTATTTCGTTTTAATAGTCGATCATTTTGGTTAAATGGTGTGCATTAAATCACACAGCTTTTCATTTAGCCATCATCAATGCACAGGCACTGACCCTCATTTGCTCCCTATGTAGATTTCTACATCCGATGAGGTTGTGTTCATTATATAAAACACTTCGTCAATAAACCTTAAATCCTCTTTTCTGTGATGGCTTTGTAATGCATGAGGAATAGTGAAGCCTGTGTTTTATAGGGGGTCTTGTCAAACTCCTGTCAGGTTGCATTTGAATTTTAAATCCTTACATGGTTGTGTATTTGATGCATTTAAGTATTAACAAACCTAATTTATAATGTGACATAGAGCTACAGAAATCTGCTGCTGTTTTGACTTTTTTTAGTTGTAGTACATATATTTTAGTATATAGTGTATATAATGTGTATATGAGCATATGTGTGCAACACAATAGGAAGCGAGTAGAAACATATTTAGAATTCTAGGCCTGTACATGTAGTAATGATATTTTTCAATATATCTTTATTCAGTTTTTACCAAATAAAAACTAGCCTTTACTTCCATGTTTTTATTAAAACAAGAAATGTACTTCTTGTTCAGTTGTGACACATCTTGATGTTATATGTACAGACCGCTTTTGCAGGATGCAACATCCCTTCAGGGTCTTAAAATTCAGGTTTGCGGCTGAAACAAGGCTCCACCGGTTGGCTTTAACTCTTGGTGTCATGACGTTTTCGAAAAGTTGTTAAATCTAAATCTCTGCTTCACCTTTGAAGAAACAAGTAAGTATTTATAAGTAGTTTAAAGGTATGGGGTTAGTATTCAGCTTATTATTATCATATTGGTTACATCCGTACATCCATTTTCGTATAGCCCCTTGTTCTGCTAAATTATTAAAAGTAGCTATCCTGCTTAATGAATTATCTTGCTGTACGTAATAACTGTTAAAGTTTTATCAAGCCGATGCAGCGTCAGCATGAGAAGACTGAATGCTTAGCAACGTTTGGCTCAATAACCTTCGTTAAATGTGATAATGTTTCAGCCTTTTATGGTTTTTGAAGGTGCCTGTATGTTGCGCTCTTCTGAATCATGTGCATGCATTGTAAATATACTGTTCACAGAATTAGTGAAGAAATATCTAAATATCTGATATCTAATTTTTGTAATTTACATGAAATAAGTGAAATAAGCCACATAAAAGAAAAAAAAAACGCATTCTCATCCCTTGTTTTTGCATGAGAGAAACGATATACAGCTCTACAGTGAGATAGGATTTTAAATCTTAAATTCTGTATTTGAAATAAGAAAGAAAATTATTTATTTAATAGATGTATGGGAAACACTTCAGTATTTTGGCTCTTTAGGCAATACTGATACACTACACTTTTCCAAATGCCGCTTAAGTACAATATAGAATTTAGCATTTGGACAAAGTCCAGATTGCATAACGTGCAATTTCACAGAAAGCCTCGCCAACATTAAGTGACACATGTAATTAATAGCTGGGGATTGTGAGGTCTGAGAACGTCGTTATATATGTGTAACAACATGTGAAACAAAGTGGCAAAGCAAGAATCAAAATATAGACGTTCCCTTTATAGCTGCAGAGGAAACTATAATTGGTGATGCTTCTGTCAGTGCTGTTTTGTTACTGCGTTTGAGACCCTGCGTTGAAACTAATCGACTTAGAAGTCTGACCCTGTCGTAGGTACAAGCTAATGAATAGGAGTGCTGTTGGGTGGTAGGATCAGGCTGCTCGGTGTGCCGATGCAAGTCTGTCCCCGCTCGTTTCCCGTCATAACTTAATTAGGGGCTCTGTAACTTCGTTAAAGGTCAGGAGAAACAAGTACTCGTGAACAGGCGCGTGGTGCAAGGGCAGGTTTGGAACACCTGTGCAGTGCTGTTAGGCTGGCCACGGCTCAGGACCCATGGCTGAATACTGACTGGTGTACAGGCGTGTTTGGCGTGATGGATGTGTTTCACTTTTCCTTCACTTCCTCCGAGGTCGCCCCGGTGCTCTTTTCTTACCCAGTAAAAGTCTGACATAACCCACCCTGTCTCTAGCTCCCCTCGTTTGCATGGACTCTCACTGGAGCTCGACTGCCAGACACATTTTATCATTCCGTCCCCGTTTGCGCCGTTTCTTATTTCCGGACTAACCTCACGGCCAACCTTGGAGTCGAACGACAAAAATGAGCCATTAGATTTCTGCGTCTGTCTCGCGTAGCCCCGCCGCAGCATCGCTCCTGGCCTACGCAGGTATTAAAGTGCTTAATAAACTACACATTATGTCAGCCAGGGAATATACGCACAAATTTAATGGCGTGGCGGGCGACAATAGGTTTGAAAAGACACTAAGAGGGAGAGAAAAGCGCTTTGTAATCATTAGTGAGCCTGTCTGCAAGTGTAATACTCAGCTGTTATGATCACTATATCAAATCTGCCATCACTGTTTGGTAATTAAGCTCCAGCAGGATAGTGTGTTTTTCTGCTTTGCAGTTCGGAGGCCAGCGGCTCTCAGGCTGTGTGGAAAGAGCCGAAAGCAAACGAGCCAGCTGATTTACGAGCTCGGCGCCTCGCTGAATGAGCGCTCTGTCCCTGCAAATTGCAAAATCAAGGGGGTCTCGGCCAGTTGCTACCTTGAATGCCTCACCATCACGTCTTTGATTGGGAATTTGTTATTTAATAACGGGATCACACAGTGGCGAACCGTAGCTAGATTGTACGGCTAAAACACAGGTCGTACTGTTTACATGTACATGGTGTGGTACAGCATGGCACTGGTACTAATCCAAATCCAGAGTCAACACAGAAGGGCTTTTAATCAACGGCCAGCCACTGCCAGCTTACAGCCGTTGAATTTTGTAATGTAGCGCTTTTAACAATTGAACATTGTCACAAAGCAGCTCGGCTAGGAGAGTCTAGGCATGAAATTAGTGATAGAGGAAACAAACTCCCAGTTTCAGCAGCCGTATAATGACCATATGTCATTATTTATATCCCACATGTCCTATGAACTGCATTTTCCTTCGTAGGACTACAAAACATTTCAGTACTTTGCATTATCTATCTTGTTTCTGTTTCTAAAATAGAAAATGTCAGTCTCAGCCTTGCTTAGGTTCTTGTTTTTCGTTCATGACGTGCTAACGTTCAGTAGTCACACACTTTTATTTGCGTCTTAGAGAAATTTCACAAAGTCAGGCCTTTAATATGGTGGTATCGCAGAGTGCAAGCTGTCGTTTGAAATCCTGTCCCTGAATTCACGCTCTAGCCCTAGTCAAATTGGATTAATTTATCAGTGGGGTGCCCATGTCGTGTTTTGCTCCTCTTCTCAAAATAAAGCTCCCATCCAGACAGCTCATGTTCTCTATGACCCCAAAAGTTTGTATCACATGTAAGCGGCTGAAAGTTAAAGTGGTAAAAAGTGGTTTAAACGTACTGTAATGCTTTATACTTGCAGATACCTTAACAATCTAATTATCCCTTTTTATTAGCTGGTCCTTGTTGGCTCTTCATTTCCTTTTTCAATTCTTAAATAGTACCATGACTGTTCAAGCTTCCATTTGTACGTTTGATATGTTGTCTGATTTTTGTTCGCATTCTAGATCCACAATAACGTGGCATCTGGGCAGGATTAGTGTTTTAGCTTGTTAAAACATGGAAGGTAATTCTGCCTGTAATGTTCTCAGCGGAGGATCAATTCAAATGCCAGCATGACCAATTTTGATTGGAACACACAGTCACAAAGTAGGTCCTGTAAAAGAGGAAATTACCACGGGACCTTGTGCGATTTTAGTCCCATCCACATAGGACTTTGGCCGCAGGAACGATGGCTGACTGTACGAGCGCAATGGTTGTCATTTGCAGCAGTCATTGTGGCATCTGGACGCACGGGATCAGGATTTGGTCGTTTGTGCCTCGTCGGGCTCTGTGTGTTGATTGGAGCTTTCGCGCCTGTCTGGCATGCCAATAATGGAAGGCAATCTGCTGCGATTGTTTAGATATGGATACGGTTTGTCCAAGGTAATTAGCTTTGGCTAACTCAGGGGATCAAGTCAGAGGCAGTAAAATAACTGGAAGAGACAGATGGCGGGAAACCTCATCGTTCTGTTCTGCCCTCCATACGACAGCAGCCATCATCAATTCCATATCAAATCAGGAAAGTCCTGATCCTGAATAAGCTTCAGTTTTGGGAGCGAATAGAAAATGGCAACAAATCTGAAACGGATTCATTGTCGCTTGCTTTTTTTTTTAGATATATGTTATTCTTAATAATACTGTTGTATTGGCATTTGCAATACTGACATAAAATTAACCCTCTTTCAGACCTGTTTTTTTTTCTCTAATTTCTAATGTCTTTTAACTTTATCAGAAAGGTTCTTTATGCTCATTTTAACTTTGAGTATTATTGGTTTTATTTTGTTTCGATTTTGGGTTTAAACAAGTGCCACTTATTAGCTCGGTAGTTTAAAAATATGCAATTTGGTCTTGAATTAGTTTAACTGGAATTGAATTCGGTTTTGTTTGCTTTTTTTTATTTTGTTGTTAATTTTTAGACGGTTAGAGCTGGAAATTAAATGCAGGAAATCAGAAATGCTTGCACGTTTGGAAATCTCATGGGCGGGTTTATCATTGTTGTGGAAGTTCTGTAAGTTTGGCTGGCCAATCACTGCATACATGTTTTCAGATGTCGTTTATTTAGATATCAGGGTTCAATAATAAGAATGCTAATATGAACACCAAGTGAACCAGGACTAAAATGCAACAGTGGATCATTTTCAGCTTTGGTCCAGACCACACGTGCACAGGCCAGTTCCTCTGCTTTAATGCCGCTGCCAGGTGCTTCTGTTGGCCAAGCTTAGGGGAAGGTCACATTAAATACAGGCCACTGTAGCCTTTTTCATTTTTTTAATACTGCGTTATTACACTGCTCATAAAAATGAGGGGATATTTCAAAATGAATATGAAGAGGATCTCACAAGAACTGCTAGACAATCTTATCATGTCCGTGCCCCATCACTGTGTGTGTTGTGCCAGTCTTGGGTGATCATACACACTACTGAACAGTCAGTGTGGCACTCTGGTCCAGTTTCACGTTTCTGTTCACCCCCATTAATATATCCCCAACCACTCAATCATGTTAATTGATCAAACAACTTTCTTTGACTTTGCATTTGCTTTTTTGCCGACCTTGCTTAATGAAATGAAACCAAATGCTTATTTTTAATAACTTCATATTCATTTTGAATTCCATTTTGTGAGCAGTATATATATGGGCAATACATCATTTGCCAAATAATTGGTATATCTAATCTAATAGTGACCTTTGAAAGTAAACCAGTAATGCAATTCCTAAGTGCATTAAGGAACCAGTAGGTCTGCCTCAAAGTCTTGTTTCCTGTTTTTATGATTATTTTTTAATAATAGAGCTCATAATCATTCTCAGAGCAAGAAGATTAATTTTTTATTATAATTATTTTTTATTATTGTTTATTTGAAGAAAAAAAAACTGAACGTACAATTGCCTTTAAAGAGCCAGTTCTGTTTATGTCAATGTGTTCTTGAAAAATAGTTGAAAAATAAGGTAAAATGAGGTAGCTGATAGCAATTCATCCTCAATCCTTCCAGCCTAGATGTGTTGGACACAGTTGCAGCTGTAGCGAACCTAACCAGATTTCAGGGAGCTGCTAAATTGAGGCCATCCCCATCCTTCCTGCTGCTCAGCAATTTTTATTTATTTATTTATTTATTTATTTATTTATTTAATCTTACAGCCTTCTACAAAGATGGAGCGGAAGAGCATGAAAATTGGGGAACAAAACCGAAATTCGCAACAGCAACAAACACCGTGTAGTCTGTGCGCTGGTCCTGTATCAACTCGGGGGACAAAGATTGCAGCACCTCTCCTCCATTTTGTCAAAAACAAGAGACGAGCATCGAGTGAGAGCAGCTCTGTCTCTCTCGCTCTCTCTTTATAGGCATTCTGTCCTGTTGTGTGTCGGACTGCCTTAGCGTTTGATGTCAGGGCTGAAGGTTTGCGAAATGCATATCTGAGGGGAACAGGGACCGTGAGCGAAAGAGGATTTCTCCTCGAGTGTTTGGAGCAAGCACCTGGAACTAGGTCATTTTTCCAGAAATAATCATAGGAGAGAGGGAAGTGATGGCAGGGTATGCAGGGAGGGTGGAGCAGAGGGATGAGGGAAGAAGAGGTGGTGGGGTGATGGGGTTCATTCCACTGTCAGAGCTGCTCTTGCTCGCCCTCTGTGTCTCAGTTTTTCTCTCGTTCTTCTGCTTAAGTTCCACTCTATCACTGCAACTGACAGGCCGTAATTGATCTTTCACAACCGATGATCCAGCAGCACAGGTGATGTGGGGAAATTACTCTTCGGATCATTTTTCCTCCGCTCATACAGCATGCACGGCTAAGCGTGAAGTCTTTTGATGCTTTATTTCTGAGTCATGCTGCAATCGACTGCCCTGTTTAGACTTTTTGACTCCTAACTATTGGAAGTTAGTCTTTCGACATTTCTCTGCTTCCTTTATCCACCCAGTAAAGTTGGACCATTTCTGCTCAAGTTACGTTCTACTGACTTTCTAAAACATGTCATATAATCATACCATAAAATGCAGTATTGGCTCAGTCTGCAGACTTAAACACCAGTCCAGCGTTTATTAGTAATATTAGTACGGTTATGCAACGCAAAACTGTCTGATAAGGGTGTTATTCTTATTATTAAAGTAATAAATCTACGTAACATATAGCTACATCGAGTCTTTTAACAGATGCCCTTAAGCGGAGTGTTTTAAAATCCATGTCTTGTAATCCTAGCAGCTGTGGGTAGCCACATACTTTAGGTGTAGTACAGTAGTAGTAATGACACTCAAAATTCTACTCTCTGGTGCACAGCATTTTTTTATTAAACACACAGTTGTGTTAATTCATAGTTATATGACACTCTTGTGATCTTAGCACGAGCAGAATGAATGATGAGCAGGTTCTAAGTCCGATAACAAGATGAATTACTTGTGCTTTATCTGTGCTTGAATCGCAGAACGGTTGTAGATTCATTTTGTTTTGAAAATTTGTGGCATAAAGCTGACACATTGGGGGGGGGAGAGTGTGATAAGAATTGCGTCTTTACAAAGCATGTCACGGTTTCCACCCACCGTGTTACCTGCTGTTTTCTCAAATATTTTGCTCATGTTGTCAACCCAAAAAGTAATGCACTGAAATAAGTTTCTCATAACAAATAAGAAATGTGTGTAAAACAGGCCACGTTCAATGTGAGGAGGAGCCGTGAGATTCAGGGCACTCACTGTACGTACCACCACCGTGAAATTTTTTACCCGTATTAAATGTAGTGACCCAGTGGCTAAGGTACTGGACTATGGACCAGAAGGTCCATGGTTCAAATCCCACTGCTGCCCCAGTTTGGTCCCTGAACAAGGCCCATAACCCATAAATGCTTGGATTGTAAGACTGTACGAATTGTAAGTGGCTCTGGATAAGGGCGTCTGCTAAATAACAAAAATGCAAATGTAAATAAAAAGAAAATCAGTGTTATGTTGATTACACAAACCATTTCACATATCTAAAACACCGAATCTCGGCTGTTTAGTCAATACCACTATATTACAGTATCCCATAATATCGGTATTCATGACGTATAATATGGTGTTTAGAAGAGGTCCAGATCTCACAACGTGCAATCTTACAGAATATATTGAAGAAGATAAGCCTCACATGCCTGTTCTGGGACTGATGCAACCTTAATTTAGGCGACAATAATGAGGAACTTGGATTTTGCTGTAAGCTTGTGAAACCTAATTATATCTCAAACCATGACCAAGATAAATCTAAGAAGTAGAGTAATTATCACAGCTATAAATCAGCACCTTTAAGCTGCGGAAATGTTGGAATGTATACATTACATAGAAAATGAACATGTATGCGACACCTGTATTATGGTTTGGCGATTGAACTGCTTCTAAGACTGATTCTTGTAAACTGAGTGTTCGTTCTTGATTTTAATTAATTCTATTTAGCTATTTTTGGAAGAAAGCAGAAATATTCTGCATTCACAGTGGAAAAATCAAAGCGATGCAAAAGGGAGAAGCATAAACACCATTATGAACGATTACCTAAGTGGAACAGAAACGGACTAAAGGTTTGGATTTAATCAAGCCTAAGTTTTTAATACAGTGCTACATTCTGGTTTAGTTTTATGTCAGAACTCTGTGTTGATGACTGCACAAACTCTTCGGTTCCTATATTTAACCCTGCTTGTCATGGTCAGGTTCGTGTGGAGTCCGGCAAATATTTTCGTTAAAACCAACTGCAGACAGAGTATGCTTTTGCAGCATTTAGCATTTTGGACGACCCCCAAATGGTGCTACCTTAATCCGGCCCAATACCTTGTGAATGAGCATCAGCACATTTAGAATTCGTTTTCCTGCTTTTATTTATACCTTTACCTTTTGTGAAGACTAATGTTATTTCTGTAGTAAATAAATACAATGATTTTTGTCGCACCGGTAATTTATAGGTTAGAATGTGTGGACGTTAGAAGCAACACTTTGCACGCTGTCAGAATGGTCAACTTGGGAGCCAGATGAAGCTGCCAGATGCTGCTATTGCTCAAGGGGAGGTCACTCTATGTACTTACCATCTGTAGCCTATAGGGGCTGCTTTTTTGTTTTTGAACACTGCTTTCACGGTTTGAAATTTCTGTTTTGTTTTTTTTTGCTTGAATTCTAAGCGAGTCATATAGCACACGCCCTTATCCAGAGCGACTTACAATTCATACAGTTTTACCAAGGGTTGTGGGTTAGCGGCCTTGCTTAGGGACCCATCTGTGGTAATTTGGCAGAGGTGGGATTGGGATTTGACTTTCTGATATAGACCTTCTGGTCCACAATCCAGAACCTTAACCACTAGACCACCCCAGTCCCAAAACAATGCTATAGGTAATCTAATGGAGTCCTAAGACGTTTACAAGGTACCGTAGATCTGCTCCTTTCATGCCACATCTGGTTGCCATTTGCTCCCTACACAGTGGCCTAAAATACCCATTTCTGTCATTAAAATGAATAATTTAACTGCACAAATAATTCTAGTCTTACAAAAGGTTAAGACAAACGATTTAGTAAATAAGCACTAACCGCACTGGGTTTAACCTTAAGGGATGTAGCGCTGGTAGTTCTGCCAAGTCCAGAATCATTTTCCGTTCTTAAAGGTAATAAGTTAGATTCTTTGCTTTTATGCTTCTCGTTCCTCCTCTATGACATGCATATGGTTCTGTTTGTTGTAACAACTGCCCCCTCCCATTCCTCCATGGCTTTGTGCCTCAACATAAGGACCTGAATCTAGATACATTTCATGAACAAACATGACGAATGAATTCATTTTCATACCCTGTTCATCCGAAGTTGCCAATCCATTGCAGTCATATGAATATATATATATATAGACACAAACACTTGAGATACCAGCTGACTTGGTGCGTGTGAAATGGGGAGAACGTGCAATGGTCCATCATCACAGGAGGTGCGCAAGGATTTGCTCTGAAGCTCTCCGAGTTTGTCAAAATACAATTTGGATATGCTGGAAAAAAAATAACAGTCACTGGGAAAAATATGTATGGAACACTACATAAAATGTGTTTTTACTCACAAAGAGAAAAAAGAGGTAAGAAAATAACTGTAAAAGAAAACGTACAGAGAAGGAAAAAGAGAATGTTTTAATTATTTTGTGATAATTTCTTATCGTAAATATTTGCAGTGAATCACTTTATTCTTTTGGTCTGTGTGTGCGGGCTGAGGTGCAGCCTTTTTTGAGATACTCATAAGGGGGGCTCCATGGGGAAAAAAAACCCATTATAAACCACTGGTGTAGGAGACCAGCACTATAATATGAAGCAAAATGTAGATGACAGAACACCTAAACATGAAGCAAGACAGGGAGGGAAACTACCAAAACACAAAGCCACATGGAACTGAAAGAGGATACAAACAGAACATGAAACGATTCACGGTGGTGAAGAGCACCACAAAGCTAGGCAGGGGTGAGGAACGCCATAGCAACAAGCGATGGATATGGAGAGCACCACCATGGCATTAAGAATATTAAATTCTAATTGATATTAATAGAATTTAGTCCACAGTCATCATAAAACAGAACAGTTCAGCTGGATGTGGAACAACAAGTCTACTAGGTTAGAAATTGAATGAGTTAAATTTTTGTCACAAAGAAGAGATCTCATCCAAGGTAGCCCTTGATGCCAAATCCCCAATTCCTGTTTGGAAATTTCAACAATCTCAGAGTTTGAGTGGAAAAGACGCCCATCCATATCAGCTTTGATAAGCTAAAGAGATTTGCACTATAAAATGACTTTCTGTCAAAAGATGCAGCATTACTAGGGCTTCGGCTTGTACGGCTCTAATTTTATGATTGCAGCCCATTGTCTCAAAGGAGAGAAGCAGAAGGCAGAAAGAGCGTCTCAGCAGAGCACAATGCTGCCGGGTGACAGCGCTAACAAAGGCGGAGTCTTGTCTTAACAGTAGCTGTGTGAAACCTGCTTCATCATTATCGCTTCGCGCTCTACTTCTCCATTCACCCTTTAGATGCAGCATCACCTGTTGGGATTATGCTGTCTGAAATTCACAATTCATGTCGAGAGCTTAATGACGGAACCGAAACTACTTTGAACAAGATTTGAAGAGTGTATGAATGTGCGGTTCATACAGCGGTTCAGATAAGCTGATTGCGGTGCTAGGCAATTATATTTTTTATTCATATTCTGTATTTCATTTGTGGCAAATGCACCATGTTGGAGCAAAGGACTTGAGTACATGAGCTCCAGATGCTGCCAGTCTCACCACGGAGGCTCATTTGCGTCTCTGATCCGTGCTGAGTGACACTGAAAGATAATTAATTACTCTGGTAACTGGAACCTGCTTTCCCAGACGTTTATGGGTGCTCACGTGAGGAAGTGACAGGCACGGAGACCATTGTCTCCCTGAACGCTTCTGAAAATGAATTGTGCAGCTTTACAATAGCCCGGGCTTGAACGGAGGAAAGCAGCAATCGATTAGCCGTGAGCGCACTCCCCTGGGGCTCACTCTTAACAATAGATATTTAGTTCCTCCTGCAGCTCCGAACAAATCGGATGTTTACGGGGAGCAGACGAGCTGCCAGTGTAGGTTTAAGATGCTTGAGCAGGTCTCAAAAGCACGGCACGTGTTATTTTGTTGGGGTCGTACGCTCGTTTGCGTCGAGTTTTTCTCTGCCTGTAATGAATTTGTCTAAGGAAATTGTCTGAGGTCTAAGAGTTTATCGAAGGGGTTCCATATAAGCATTCATGTGAAATTCTTTTATTTTCGTGTAGGCATACCTGGCTGTTTTTTAACAACAGAACGTTGCCGCAAAGCAGTTTTACAACTACCGGGGCCCAATTGAGGACAAAAGCTTGAGGACGAAACATATAATCATATTCTAAAATACAAATAAGCTAAATGCAATCATTCAAATTGAGAATGTAAGTAAGGAAAATATAGACGCCATAAATTATAGAATATAATAAATGAAAAGGAATACAAAAGTATGACTAATATACCATAATTAACAATGTGAAATATATATATTATGCCCATGTGCCATTTACCAGCCATCCGATCAGTGTCCAGTGTCTTAATTACAATAAATACACTTATCTTGTCTTCGATATACTGCTCACAATAATATATCAGAAAGGGATATTTCAGAATGAATATGAAGCGAATAAAAAAGCGTTTTATTCTTTCATTTTTCAACGCACACAGTAAGCGATGCATACCTGTAATACAATATTATAAAATGGAGCATATCAGTCTTACTATATGTTAGTAGATAGAGCGACTGAAGGTATGAGGGCTGGTACTGGACCTAGAAAAAAGCTTGTGTGGAACTGGTGCTGGAAGAATAGAGGAAAAAAAAAACAGAATATGTAGTTAGGGATGGTAAGAAAACGAGTCAATAAACGAAACATTTATGCAAGTGTAGCACAGGACTCCTGAAGTTCAGGCATATTTTAGTGACTTGTCTTGATCAAACCTGATCAACTTCAGATCATTTTCACTGCTCCATAGCTTAAAGATAAATGAAAAATGAACAGTAGGTATTGTAGTTTACGCAAGGGCAGTATCTTTAACGTACGCACTGTATGCTAATTTGAACCCTTTGGGCACATTTTGAGTTCCGTTTTGGGCAGTGGCTCTTAATTGCATTATGTAAAACACACTGATGATCAAATAATCTTTGTTAAATAATAAATACTTTTTGTATACAATTGTACATGAATACCATAATATAATGGCTGTAGATGATACATCTGTAGTTCACTTTTTGTGGCACTGCTGCACACATTGTCATCCTGGCCTGGACTTTCGTGCTGTTTTATCAAACGTGACCAGGCTTAGTTTAGTGTGTGTGTTTTGGTTTTGGTCGTGTTTTGTGGCCAGTGTATTCTCCATGGCTGGATAAACGCGGCTCTGTGTTTGCCCTCTCTCTAATCACCTATTTACTCACCCGACGACTGCTGGCCTCCGTCGCTGCCTGTTTTTTTCTTTTTATTTTTTTTTTATCCTGTCTGTGACCTTGAGCTTTTAATAGCTGAATCCAGCCATGCAGACGGTTTATTCAGACTTGCCTTTGTTCAGGGTACTGACTGTTAAACAGGACAGTCATGGCCATGCGTGAGAAATTGAATGGCATACGTTTAGCTCCATAATTAGTATGCATTATTGATACATTGCTCACAAAAATAAGGGGGTATATAAAAATTAATATGGAGAGGATCACTCAAGATCTGCTGGACAATCTGATCCGGTCGATGTCCCATCGCTGGCAGTCTGTTTTGGCAGTCTTGGATGATCATACATCCTACTGAACAGTCCATGTGTGGCACTCTCGTCCAGTTTAACATGTTTCTGTTCACCCCCATGAATATATCACTTACTACTCAATCACCATCATTAAGTTTGCATCTCATCTGCGTAATTGAACACCTTTTTGACCTTTCACTTGCTATTCTGATCTTGTTGAATGAAATAAAATCAAATGCTTTATTTCTTAAT
Organism: Parotocinclus haroldoi; assembly: GCA_034779995.1. Classification (NCBI taxonomy): domain Eukaryota; kingdom Metazoa; phylum Chordata; class Actinopteri; order Siluriformes; family Loricariidae; genus Parotocinclus; species Parotocinclus haroldoi. Next base: position 23,864 of record JAUZST010063821.1, on the reverse strand, counting down.
TGGTTTATATCCATTCTAAAATCTCCCCTCATTTTTGTGAGCATATATACATATTTATATACATTATATTAACATGGGCACAGCTGTTATTTGACTATTGTTGAAATTCACCCATTGAGATTCAAATGCTTTCTTGGCCCATACAGATATGGGCTATTTGTAAAATAATGTCCTAGGATACTCCAGGTCATGACTGAAAACCCGATTTGTCACAGGTAAGCCAATGCACTTGGCAACAAAACTATTTTTCCATTGTTTCAGCTAAGATCTACTAAACCTTTATGTGCAGACGTTTCTCTGAGTTTGTTGCCGATACGCTTGCAGTGTTTCGAGTTTTATTGTGAAAGTTGTTGCACCTCCTAATGATTTTATGTATTTGTAACAAGCTGTAGAAACAAACCTAGAACTGTACTGCTCACAAAAATGTGGGATTACTTCAAAATTAGCTATCCCATAATTAAATAATGAATGTTGTTATAGACTGGTTCACGTTGACTTTGCCGTATTTACGTATCGATTGAATATACTTTGTACAAATACTGTTTGTATTTGAATGACAGTAGCCCTTATTTGTATTACAGTATTCTGAAAAGTCTGTGACCATGAGTGTCTGGGCAGCATCCCTTTTTTACAGAACGGGGTTTGTTCGTTAAATGGGGCGTGCCTGTAAATTAATAGTGAAAATGTTGATATGATACCACCCACGTATTTAACGGAACCTGTCCTACTTTACTGCCTGTTGACAGAGGCCACACACATTGCATTTTAGCAGCAGCTTGGGACTTAATCAAGCTCTACTGACTCTCACTAAGAGTGCACTTTCAGACCCTACTTCCCCTTGGAGGAAACCCATCAAGCTACCCAGTGCTTCTTTGTCTTTCACTGACTAGAACAATGACAGCTGTTATTACCCCACCTCTGCATGGTAGGCCTTTGAGATCTTCTTTCATTTTTCTCTTATTGTCGCCATTTTTTAATGCACATTGTTCATTGCTTGCGCTTCTCTCAGTTGATACTTTCTGTGCTGATCAACTGTTTTATTGTTTGACGTTCGTGTACGAGTTGATTAGTTGATTATTTATTGAGGCCGTCTGTCAAAGTCGACCTCCATCATGGTGTCAAAGACCTGTGTGTATTCCCGTTGCAGTACTCACCTGTGGTATCATGTACTTGGGATACTTAGCCTGTGTTTGGAAACTGAATAATTGTTTTGACGTTTATCCTCATACCTTTCAAACAGATGTGTCCTGAACAAACTAGCTTCTCGTACACCCGGTGCCATGTGTGATTCCTTATTCCTCTTCATTACTTTTGACATTTATGGAAATATCTGCATCATTAGTAGGACGTAACTTATTCTGACAATGTTTGCTGAAATCCAGAGTACAGTGGTAAAGACAGGTGGTATTGAATTTTGAAACATCCCTTAATTTTTGTGAGCAGTATATATAGTTCAATTCTGCAAGTCACGTTTTTAATACAAATTATTCATTAGTGTTAGGCCTGTAAATGGCACATAGCTCGTACTCTGGAATAGCCCCCGGGCTTGATAAATGTGGACTCTGGTAGCTTCATGCTTAATGTACAGGAATGTTGAGATCCCACCTCTGGCTGTAAGAGAGTCCTGTAAGATTTTGAGACTGTGAGACTGTAAGTCTATTTGAATAAGGGTGTGTGCCCAGAGGAAGAGGGGATGTGCATCTTCATGAATTGGATGAAAAAGATTCAGAGCGCCGTGTACGCCTCAGTTCAGTGGGGAGTATTCATAAATCTCATACTCATCAATCCAGTTTGAAGAATCTAAGACCTTCATTAGAGATGTTTTGCCTTCACTATGAAAAGGTGAGGATCCGTGTCTGCGCTGTAATTTTCTTTTTAGCTCTTCGACAGGATTGAGACTTTTTGCATGAAGAGCTATTAAAGGGGAAGTAGATGTGCCAAAGCTTTAGGAGGTGTTAACAGTGCTCCTTGTTTGCTTAACATCATGGCTGTGATTCCAAGATGTTTGCGTAGTGCCTCACAACTGTTTGTTTTGCCTCCTTTCTGGGCAGCCAGTACCATTCTGGTGTGAGCTGTATAATCAGAGAGAGTAGAAAGGCTAGCAATGGTGAGATGGTTACCGTCTGCTTCCCTTCATTCAGTGTTACGAATGTTTTACACCAGGCTAAGCCATTGTAAATGTTCAGCTAACTTAAACACCCTTATCAGTGGAATGTGTAAGGCACTGAAGGAAGCGTTTTACGGAAGACCGGAAAGAACTAAAACATACAAAAAAATTATTCAGGACACCATTTATGTTGGCGCCAAGCTGGTTGGTGTAGAGCTGCACCCCTTCTTCGTACCTTCAGCTTGTATGAACTGGTACTGTACTTACATGCACTGTATGGACAAAAGTATTGGGACACCCCTTTTAATCACTGAATTCAGGCACATAATATAGTCCCAAATCAAGCACCTAGCCATGCAGACTTTCTTTCGAACATTTTTGAAATAACAACTCTTTCTAAGGAGTTCACTAATTCAGAGTGTGTTACTTTAATACTGTAGGTTCCCACTGTATTTTATTTCTACATGGTCCACATTCAGCTCTGAATGGTATTAAGATCCAAGCATGTATGTACCTCAGCACAGGGCCCTGGTTCGATCCCTACAAGTGTGTTCATTTGAGCTTACCCCGATTATTCCGATTTCCTCCCACATATCAAAGATGAAGTGTTAGGTTAATTTGCTTCTCTAAATAGCTACTGATGTAGATGCGACGTTTAAATAAACAAACAAACAGTGGAGTAACATATCACGCTTGTGTATCTGGCTTTCTGATGGGTAAGTCTGGGTTTGGTGAATGTCAGGAATGCGTTACCTCCCCGACTGCATTGTGTCAACTGTAAAGCTTGGTTAAGGATAGATAGTGCCATTTGACTGTAAGGGAGCTCTTAATGCTTCAGCACGAATGCTTTGTGGAAACAGTTTGGGGAAGACCCTTTTCTGTTCCAGCATGAATGTGTTCCAGTGCACAAATCAAGATCCAGAAAGGCATGGTTGGGTGAGTTTGGTGTGAAAAAATTTGACTGGCCCACACTTTTGAACTACCACAGAAATTGTGAGCCACACCTTCTTATCCCACATAGTGAGTGTATATATACACTTAATACCTAATAACCAGTGAGCAAACAACACATTTCTGCAGTTAACTGATTGTTCAAGTGGCCATGTATACACCATAATCTGATCTAGAAACCAGATTAAGAAATTTGGTAAAGAGAGCTGCATTTTACACCAGTATTTAGAGTATCTATAGCACGTATACCAGCAATCTGCGCATGGTTGCCAGGTACACTTAGACTTTCGCTTCTTTGTGGCTTATTTACGTAGACAGAGCAGGGAATTCTCTCGAGGGATCTGGCAATTAGTTACGTAATATAAATAAATAATTACTTAATCAGACCCGCTAGAATTCAATCTGTACTCTAGAAAATAATGAATCTGATTATTTAATATAGAATTTTTAAAAAAAGCACGCATTACATCTTTCAGTGAAATTTTTAGGCTGATTGCAAAGTAGAAATCTGATTATTGCCATAAACCCGGAGGTATGCAATCATCTAATTACCCAAGTGCATGTATACTCCTTTATCGGATTAGTGACTGAATTAGATTTTCTGCAGTTATCTGGTTAGTAAGTGCATGTAAACTCACTCAGTGTCTGACCACACAAATGTTCTTCTAGGTTAATGGGCCAAATTCCCAGAGACACGCTCAAACCTATTATGGCTGTAAAAGGAGGACCGACTCCATATTAATGCCTATGGATTTTGAACGGGAAGCAGTAAAACGCTCCTATAGCCGTAATGTGTACGTCTCTCAATACTTTGGTCCATATAATGTATTATGTATCTTTAGCTACTGACACTGGGTGTAATGGAGCTAGTAGCCTGCAAGGTATTAGTGTGAGCTAAACATATAGAGCAAGGTAATTAATGGTGCTGAAATGGTATTGAATATTGCCTGTTGGCTAATGTTACGCTAAGGAACATACATGCTTAATAGCCATCAAGGGACTGTCATTTGAGTAAGTTATGCAAACTTAAATAGCTTCCAAATTAGGCAACCATTTATTTTATATATTTAGCTAGTGTCAAGCCTAAAAGTACCTGCAGTTTACCAAAGGGCAGCAAGCTAATTATCTGTAGAAGTAATGTACTGAATAGGTTCTAGTAAAGGATATTAGCTTATTTACTAAAGTTGGCCTAGCCAACCTATAGCAACCCTGTAGCAAATAGCTACAGTTTTTAGGCATTTAAAACTCTTGCAGTTCTTTTTAGTTTGTCATGTACAACAGACGTATGACAAATGACCTTTGGGTAATGCTAGAAGGCTAATTATAATTAGTATGGACACATCTATCTAGAAAGTTATTAATTTTCTATTATAGTGATGCCCCCCTACTGTTGGGCTACCTAGCTATTTAAACGCACGCTTTCCATTATCGAACCAACATTTAATGAAGATTAAACTCGCTGTGACGTGAAGCTATGGCTAACAGAGGGCATGAGGCCAGCTCAAAGACACTGAAATTCTATCACGTCTCATATTTATACTCCACACGCAAGCCCATATGTCTCCCCAGATGGTACAAGCTGAAAAATTGGAGCGATTCTCTATTCTGCTTTTCTTTTCTTGACATTTGGACATGGGAGACACCTTGGCGCTTGCAGTGACCGTGATTAGTGAACGGCTCAGCATTTCCATGCCTCAGAACGCAGTGGATTGAGTTCTTTACTCTAGAAAGGCTTTTTCACGCTCAAGACATTTACAGTCCCCATGAGCCCCACCCACACCCCCCTCCGTCCCTTGTGATCCTTGATGAAGAGGTAGAGGCTGAGCCGAGGGTCTGGAAACCACATTGACCCCCAGCAAAAGGCCAGGGCAGCCACAGGAAGATGAAAGAGTCCAATGAAAATGGGACAGAAATGTCACAGGAATATTAAACCTGCCGGTCCTCTCCCCAAAAGAAGAAAAGAATGGAAAAGCAGACCTGAAAGACATGTCACTCATCGAATCATTTCAGGTCATGTGGGTAGCAGTGATGTCATTGGGAGTTAATTTGCGTTCTTTGTTCACAACTTTGCAAACCTCCTTGTCACCCAGTTATGTGATGTTCAAAATACACCTACACATTATTGTTTGTTTTTCTAGATGGAGCGATTTGTGTATCTGCTCCATGTACGTGAACATGCAAAAAATCTTTCACGTAAACAGTTTATTAGTGATGCATAGTCCTAATCGAAAGAGAATAAATAATAACATTTTTGTTCCGAAACAGGTTAATGCTGAGGCAGAGGAAAGAGGCCAATGCAGATAAGAAATTTAACTTGGGGAACAAAGGCTGGAACCTTAAACACAACGCATGTGGCTTCAGCTTCTTCAGTTAAGGGGTTTAAATAGCAGTGTGTGTGATGAAGACTGCATCAATCGATACGCCGATGTCCGGGATCACTGGAGACACGGGCGGGAGTGTGTGAGTGTCAGGGTTCGAATCGAGAACAATGGAAACGGCAGGTGTGATTAAGCAATAGAACACGAGAGGGAGTGTTATTGTGAATGATGTTCAGTCACAACCTTGAGTGTTTTATCGTAAAATAAAAAAACAAATGAAATCAAAAGCCCTGAATTTCATACTGAATCCTGACAATACCTGGTAGGTTGCCAGCAAATTTCTTGTTGCTACACCACAAAGTAAGGCTGAAATACAAAACAAATATATGAAGATGAAAAAAGGACAAATACCAAACAAGAAATTCATTACGAATTAAATAACATTCATTTATTAGAGCTTTTGCGCTATTCGCTATTGGTGTTCTTTTTGCCATGTTCGAAGCTAGTTTAAAAACATACCTTTTCCAGCTGAGTTTTGTTTTTGTGTATTTGTTGATACTTTTATTTGTTGCATTTCCATTGTATCCTTTTTATTCCTTTGATTCTTATTTTGACTTTTATTGTAAAGTGTTCTTGGGTGTCTTGAAAGTTGCTTATCAAATTATTATTATTATTATTATAATTATGAATATTATTATTGTTGTTGTTGTTGTTATTATCTGTGTGCATAAAGCTTGTGTTAAACTAACAGTAAAAATATCATCACAGCAATTTGAAAGTCATTCAATTTGACATGTTCTTAAGGGCTTTACAGTGAGCTTTTCTCCCAGATGCACGCACACAATTTGAGCTCAAATTAGGTTTGCTTTCTTTATTTCTCTGGATTATGTCTGTGTAAAAATAAATCTGGGTAGTGGTTGTAGTTACGGCTCTGGTAGATGATCCCCAACTGGTCTTTCTGAGGCGCTTTAGTGGTTGATTTAGTTAACTGAACCACATGAGCATGGTCTGTCCACTGTATATATAAAATATTCCAGTTAGTAATGCTGCATATTATATGTATAGGGAATAGTAGGAGCCATTTTTGTTACAGTGCCCTTGTGAAGCTAACTTGGAAAAACATGAAGAACACTGGCAACTCCGGTAACGTGAGGATAATGAAGCTTATCTTACAAGTACTTCACATTTAAACACAAGACAGGAAGACACTAGACAGGCTCAAATGATTTAGCACAGTTGAGGAAATGGTAGAGGTAAAAGCTAAGTGCTAGCCAGACTTGTATGCATGGTTTTGTCAAGAATACAGACAGGATATATCTGCTCTTTCTCTGGAATTAAGTACTCCGGTACTTGTGGTTTTCTTTTTTTTTTTTGAGTAAGCCGAACTGTTAAAATGGACACTAATCACATCCCTTACTAGTTTGTACATGTCATCAACCTGTATATGCTAAAGGACCAGGATGTTAATATGCCATCTGGACAAAATGGCTTTTTTTTTTTAAATGCAGTAAAAATCTCAACTAATATCTTGTTTTAGGAAATATTTTATTCATTCATTCATTATCTTCCGCTTAAGCCACATGGGGTCGCGGGCCAGCCGGTGCCCACTCGGTAACTATGGTCGCAAGGGCAGGAACAACCCTGGATGGGTCGACAATCCGTTGTAGGATACACACACACACAGTCACACACTAATGGCCACTTTAGACACCAGTTAACCTAACACGCATGTCTTTGGACTGTGGGAGGAAGGGGAGGACATGCAGACTCCACACAGAAAGGTACCAGGCCACTCCACCCTGGGATTAAACCCAGAACCTTCTTGCTGTGAGGCAGCGGTGCCACCCACCGAGTCACCGTGCTGCTGGAAATATTTTAATTAAACCATAATTAAATGAATGATCGTGATAGTTAGGAAACTTTTGCGATACAGTGACGCTGTTTTAGTTCCTGTTAAAGTTTTGGACTTGTTTTAGAACAGTACTGATAAGTAATGTAATCTGTGGTTACACTCCTAAACACACAAATGGAGCGAAATGATTCAGAAGATTAAGCTCACATTGATATTTGAAAGGAATTGTAATATCCACCATCCTCATTGGTGAGCACGGACACTGAGCTGGTTTTGTGCAGCACTTCCTCCTTCTAAGGTCATGTTTCCATTTTCCTTTGGTCTCAAGCCAAGTGCTCTGCCAACGCTGAGAATTAAAATCAGCGAGCAGTGCCATGGCACGAAGGGTGCACCTCTGCCGTTTGTACTCATCTAAGAGCCAAGTCAGCACCTCTGTCTTTGCCATTATAAGAATCTTTGTTCTCAGTTAGTTCCTCACTTTCTGCTTGCCAAGCGTGGGCTAGATAGCTGCTAGCCTCCAAAGTGTCTCAATCTTTTGTTAAAAAGTGCGTAATTAAGCGGTCGAGTACGCGCCTGAGCCAGCGTGGCACATTTAAATTGATAATGCATTTTACCCCTTTCTTGCGTTCTGATTAAAATGCATGCGCACTGTTTGGTCAGCATATACGAAAGCTACCGAACCTGAAATGCTGTTTTAAAAGCTGGACTTCTTCCAACCTTTTCTTCTTTATCGTCTTGTTCTCGCTGTCCTAGCGTTCTTGCTCCTTCCACCTTTTTGTTTTGTTTTTTTTTGTTTTTTTGCTTTTCAATTTTTGCTTCTTCATCCATCATGGAGGAGGCAGTATTTCCTCAGCCAATTATGGCAGACAGGCTTGAAAATATTTTAATCAATCGTATTGATTTGCTGAGGGTTTTTTTCCCCACTGTTCTCAGCTTGGAAGAAATACAGGGCAGCAGAGCACAGCCTCCAGCGACATGGTCAGAAATCATACACACGGTTTGCCAATGCTATTGCTTTGCTCTGAGGTGTTGGACCCAGCGCGTACGTGGTGAGGGAGGGGGGGTGTAAGTAATAAACACTGCAGTGGTAGTAAATTGTTTTCTCTTTCTGCACCGTCAGACTGTTCGAAGCAGGACATCGTAGTTCTCATGGGCAGGAAATCGGATACTGAAGCTGACGCTCACCAGTGGAACGGTTCTATTTGGATAATAAGGATATGGAGAAAATCACGTCTGACACTCTCCTGAGAGCTCGTCTTATGTTTATATTCTCCTCGCTCTGTTCCTGTGTTAGTGATCAATGTGTAAAGTCTCTGGGCTTGGCCGGGTGATTTAGGTCCTAAAGCCGGGGAGTTTCTTGGCTTTGCACCTCATTGCCAGCGAGGTTGGATTTGCTCGACTTTATGTGGCGTCTGGATGTGACTAAAATGCACCAAATCAGACAGTGAATTACTAAAATCTGTGGGCATAATGTGTTTATGAAGATAAGAGTTAAAGCCACTCTCCTATATGTCTGAGCTGAGGAAAGAAAACGTATTAGTGTTCAACTTGCCTTTGGACCATTTACAGTACTGTGCAAAAGTCTTAGGCGACCATTAGATTTATTGTTTTAACAATGGTCTGATGACCGTACATAACTGTCACAGTCTGTTTTGTAACATACAGACAGCAAATACAGGAAGAAATGTACACAAATACATTTGTAAAACAAATCTCCTGTATTTTCTGGTTGTACTAGTGACTGAGAAATGTATATGGTCATTATAACATTGTTAAAACAAAAAATCGCATTATTATTAGCCAAAGACACATGGCACTGCTTAACATTAGTTTGAACAAAAATGAAATGGCTTGAAAGAACATTTTGCTTTATCTTCCCTCAATTTGGGGACTTAAACTTCATTGAAAACTTTTTAAAACCTTATTTTTGAATGCAATCACTTTATACAACTTGTGTGAAACAGATATGCATTCATTTCCTTAACTGGCTCACCAATAACCGTAAACTGTAAACTGTAGTGGTGCCGTGGATAAGATACCAGTAAGACCAGAACGCCTGTGTACAAGTTCCGAGCACTGCCACTTTTGCATCACTGATCAGGTCTTAACCTTCAGTTGCTTGGATTGCGAGTTTTATTCCGTTTTCAAAATACGGACGTTTGTTAAACACCATACATTTCAGATAGAAGGTCAAACATTCAAACGGAGGTTCTTGTTTGTTGGTTCTTTTTGTTGGAAAATGTTGCCTCATTTTCTTCATCCTCTGCTTCTCGTGTGTGTTAACGTGCGTCTTGAGAGAGCGTGACTGCCTAATAGGGGTTTGGAAGCAATTAATAAGCTTAAAGACAGATCCTGTACCCTGAAGCTTCCCAAAACACATCACTGTCTCCTGAAGGCTTGAAGTCAGTAGCCCCTGATGTGGACAGGAGGATCCTTAAAGTGCCCATGCAGTTGGTGAGCGAGCTATCTAGGCTAAATCCAGTACTAATCATCTGAGGTAAAGCTAGATAGTAAACCATAATGCCCAGAAAGCAGATGGGCATCAAGAAATGATATAAACCTTTCAATAATATACATTCTATAATGCATAGAACACAAAGTCAAAGATCTCCAATTGTACTACGATATGGCAATAGAAATCTATTACTGCCTAATAGTAAGCATAAGACAGACATGAGCTGTGTCACGTGACTGGCCCTATGAGGCAATGCACCTTTACACTGGTGTCCTACAGCCATCCAACACATGGACTGCAGGAGTGTCAGGCTGCTGTCCTGCAGGGCCACAACACTGCATATTATAGGGTTCTACCTCATTAAACCCATCTGGATTCAACCCATCAGCTAATGACTTGGACTGAAAGTGGTTAAAGTGAAAAACACAAATCTCTGCCCTCCAAGAGCTTGAGTTTGACATCCCCGCACCAAAGTCTGGGTTATGCTTCGGCTGTTTTGATGTTCAGGTGTTATGGAGAAGCACCTGAGGGATACTTGGTCTAAAGTGATCCACGGTTTTTAAATTACCAGCTCTTAAACCCGGGCTAGGCTTAAACAGGGGCAGGATTTTTTTTTTTTCCTGTCGGATAGAGTTGTGGAAATCCAAATAAACAAGCAATATTGTGATGCTACATTTTATTTACAACTTAAACGTCTGTTGTTTAATGTCTTGTAGTTGCAGGGGATTTTTTGTGTGCTTTGTTTTGCAATGTTTAATCAGAAATAAAAAAAGGAAGAAACCTGAATTGTAAACTCTTGATCATGTATCGAACCGTGAGCAGTCTATCATTATACCCCTGCTATGTATTAAATGTTATGTCAAAACAATCTGTTGACAGTGCTTATTGTGTATAATATTGTACAGATGTTTGCAGTTAGATTTAAGAATTAAGCTTCAGTTTATGACGCAATAATGCACACATAAGTAGACGTTTATTTCTATTCACTTTGATATAAAAGATAATTCTTTTGTAACTGTAATACAAGAAACCAAACACTGGCCATTGATTGAGGATGCACTGTTTAACCATATTGTTTTTGTGGTCATTGTGCTTGTTCTATGATTGATGGCTATCGGTGCACTCGCAGTGAGGTCACTGAGTGTTTCACATATCTGATAACCTCTGCTGAACAGCGAAACAGAGCGAGAGAGAGAGTGAGTGACAACATTCTGGGGGTTGGGAATGGTTGAGTTGATAATTCACCAGGCCCTCATTTCTGTCCTGTTGGTTTTTGGGCATTGAATAGGAACAGGTTGAGGTGCCCAGACAGACCATCAACCCCCAAGGGGAGAGGATATGAGGGGATTAGGATATAGAAGTTGAAGGAGGGGTTAAAGAATGGGGGATGGTGGAAAAGAAAAGAAAGGGTTATAAAGGAGGGGCAGTTTGAGGTAATGGAGTCTCTTGCTTGGTGGTCCAGGAGTCCTGTCTCCTTTTCCTGATCTACTGCTTCTCCCGTGCGTGCTCATGTGCATCTTTGTGTAAGCGTGACTGGCTAGCAGGGGGTTGGAAGCAATTAATGAGTTTAAGGACTCCTTGCCCTGAAGCTCCCCAAAGCACATCACCGTCTCCTGAAGGCTTGACGGCTCGGAGCTGTCCCTACCCCTGATGTGGTCCTTAAAAAAGGATAATTGAAGACCTCATGCTAGCTAGCTAGGTTAAACTTTAAATGTCAAGCATGCTAGTAAGCTATAATGGTAAATATGTATTTTACGTAGCTGCGCCGTTGCAGTACTCAAACGCTAATCCAGTGTTTCAGCACTTGCCAGACTGTTTAAAAAATCCTGTTAATCATTGTAATTTTTGGCAAACGTTTTATGCTGTGTTGACTGTAGATGTTCTGCTAACCTAAACACCCTTATCGTTGGAATGTGTAAGATGCAGGACAACAGGCCAGAGCTAAAGAATTTCTAGTCTCATCCAAAGTACAGTCAAAAGTCACAGGACACCCTTTTATTTCAGAAATAAAAGTGAAAATGACATCTGAATATCACAGCATGTAATGTATGTAATCTTTTAGGCCATGTCCGGAACATGGCCACTATCTTAAAAGCTGCCATATTGGATCAAGGGCAAGTTTTTCCAATGGGAAGGTGGTCATGTGGCATATCAAAGAAGAACAGAATTGTCTCAGAAATCAGTTGCCTCAGTCAGATATGCAGCTTTTGTGGTTCAAAAGTTATGAACACAAAGCTCATTCAAAACTTTTGTTGTTCGTCACAGGTAACTGAAGATTGAATTGACTATACTGATGTCCAGGGAACGCAGCTGCCGTATCAAAGCAGACATGTCCTGTGTCCTGTGACTCACCCTGTACTTCTGAGGCTGCTTAGCTAGCCATCTAATGCAATAGCATTGTGCAGTAGTAAATTAGTGATTTAATATCATGTGAACCACTTCAGTTAAAGCTAGTTAGGAAGCTTAGTTTTGTGTTTGTACATTGAGCTAACAAAGTGAAATGTCCATTGTTTTAGCAGTAACTAGACATTGTAATAGAAAGCTAATTGTCACTAGCGTCTTCGCCATTTCCTTGCAATGCTTGCTGTGCTGAGATTGTGAGCCTAGAGACTAGCCTAATAGCAGTAGCAGAGTATGAAAGATTAAATAACTTCAGTAGTATTTTTAAAATTGAAGCAGCTAAGTGTTGAGTTGGCTATCTGTGCTATGAAGGTAATGTTTAGCTGCCTCATTTGATTCATATTATTGTGTCTGAATACCATGCTGGCTATACAAAGCAGAGTCAGAGGGAAGATAAACAAGCTGTTAAAATTGTAAATGTATGTGGGATTTGCTCTTCATCACATTGTGTGAAATGCCTTCTTCTGGTGTAAAAGGGAGCAAAAGGGAGCAAAGTTAGTGTGAAAACTATATGAATCTCGCGAAGCTGTAACATTATCAGGAATGATGACCTGGTAATTTAGAGTTGAAGGGGCTACATGCTTTCAGGCGGCTGACCATAGAACACTAGACCATTGTTGTGGCTGTCCTGTCCTTTCATTGTTTAGGACAATGGCTTCATTGCCCACTCTACGGTCCTTCTTTTATGCATATAATGTGTGGTGGCAAGGCCGAGGGGAGTTCAAAAACCAAATCGGTTTCAGGAAATAGGTCATTCGGAGCTTCGCTCAGTTTTATTAGCAAACAGTCCAAGACAGATTTACAACCTGTCAGTACGATTTGGAAACCAGAAGGCTAGTCTAATGGCATGCTAGATTGAGGTTGTGCATTGCTTGTGTAATTGGCAGTGATATGCAAGGATCAGCGAGTGAGCTCAGTGTGTAGGAAGTGTTGAAGGAAAGGTTTAACCAGGGAACGTCAGGCAGCCACACCACCCCTAAATAGGCATGTGTGTTTACTGAGCACCTGTTCTCATGTAATATGAGCAGTGCAGAGATATCTAGTGGACATGTACATGATTGCATGTGTGCGTTTAGGTGCCTGCATAGGTTTGCTAGGTCGTTTCTCATGCTATGTGGTGGCCCCCTGCCGTTGATAGATGGGGTAGAATTAGGATGGGCAACAGATGGGCACCACACAGTGAATCTGCATCTGCAGCTAAGTGCACGTTAGCTAGAGATACAGACGTGCAAAATTCGTACATTTCTTGTTTCAGTAATGGCGTTTGATTGTGTGTAATTTATTGTTGACGTGATTTACTGGACCCACATTTACAACTTGTGATCCGTCGCGCCATAATCTTTTTTTTTTTCCCCCACTGATCTTCCTTCCAGTAATTGTAAGTTTTAGCATATCTTAGCCTTTTCATGCTGTGCTGCTTCCAAAAGAGGGTTCTTGGCTACTGCCATTTCATAAAGGCCTTCAAAATGTAAACACTAAAGTACTTTCAGATACCAAAATATACATCAGAGATGACCGAACTGTGGAAAAAGAACATGTATCTAACCTAATGGTGGCTTAAAGACTTTTGCACAGTAATGTACATGATAAATTGTTTTTATGTAAATCAAAACTCAATCAAGATGTAAAACTTTAGGTTAGTTATAGTCAGTTGACGTTTTATAAACTGTTGTTAAAAAATACCATTTTATGGAAAATACATTTCAGCTAAAATTCTCCTATTGTCAACTAATTTTACACTACTAGCAAGTAGATTTGTTTTATTTATTCCTATCAAACTGAACATTAAAAGACAGGCAGACAGACGGAATAACTAATGCTCAATATCTCCAAAGAACAGCACATGCCTACCTCTGGGATATTTTAGACCTTAAGCGAACAGTCTGTTCTGGTAGTTGATGTGTTTATAAGTGGAATGAGTAGAGATACTTGAGCCCCCTTAGCAACTGTGTTCACACAAGTGGGTCGGAACATCTCCTAAACAGCATGGTTAGTAATGGTGAATACATACCGACAGTGGTCGAGGAGGGACACACCGTGAACTGGCAGCAAGGGCTACACCCAAGGCTCATCATTATGGGTTGTGTGGTCTGATGAGTCCGATTTACATCTGTTACATGGACAGTCTGGTACATTAAACTTGGGAAGGGATAAGATGAGGGTGCACTGTGGAAGAAAACAAGGGAGTGTGATGCTCTGGATAACGTTCTGCTTTGAAACCTCAAGTCCAGGCATTCCTATTTATAATAACATCGCTATGGAACAGGTGGTTTTAATGATTTGGCTGATTGGTGTAATTATGTGCATGTGCGTCTGCATATGATGTTTTTTTTTTTTATATTCATATTAGTTTATGATTTTTTTATTGCGCTTTTGTGTTTCATGATGTTGTGAAACGATTCCAGAGGGCCAAAACTTGATGATCTCACACTGCTCAAACTAGATGCATCTGTGCTGCCTTTCTCAGGACAGTGTATGAAACAGCGTTTTAATTATTTTCTAATTTATTTTCTAACTCACTCCCTCGCTCTCCATACCCGAATTAGCCAATTCATGGTTGTGCACTAGTACAAAGGCCTATCCTTCTATCTGCGTGATGCCGAATCTACCCCTGGACAGGATGCCTAGGGGCATGTGCGCCCACACTCACTCACTGGGCCACTTTAAAGCCACCAGTCAACCGACGCTTGCCTTTAAAATGTGGGAGAAATCTGGTGTACCTTGATGAAACCCACTCAGACATGACAGCAGCTAGGCCAGGATTTGAAGCCGAGCCTCTGTAGCTGCGAGGCAACAGCTCTATCCACACTGCTGCAGTGCTGCCTATTGAGCTTAGCACAGTTAACATTTATATTATGTGTTCAATTTTGAAACCTTCATTCGTGAGGCGTGCCTCAAATGCCTGACCAAGCAGCACACACCAGAGTATTGATTCCTCTCACCTGTCCTGCGTTTCCTTCATTGCATTGTCTATTTAAAGATCTTGTCTAAAGCAGTATGTTGCAAAGCCATATGCTTTCGGAGTTGAGATCAAACCTTCATCCCTTAACCTTTGTATTTTTTCACTAAATTCTTCAAATTTTTCTGCTGTTTCGACTGTTTTCATCAGTTAAAATTCCCTTGCATCGTTAGTTAAAAACTGGTATGTGGAAGAGTCTCTGTGCACACCTGCTCATGATGGGTGTCGGTGTTGTGTGCGACTGCTTTTAAGAGCAGTGTGATTACGGGCTTTTATTAGCGGTGATTTCTTAAAGGCGGTAGTTAATTTAAAACACACACATACACATCTGAAATGAATTGAAACAGATTTCTGCTTTCTTTCTAATCTTTCCTACTGATCTATAAACCCCTGACTGAGAGCATGGCAGCTTCCACTCGGGGAATCACCCACCACGTGCCAATTTGCACACCGATCCATTGCACAAAGTCTCTGCTGCACGGCCACGAGGTCGCGAGTTCAGTCCCGCATCTGAAGCGAACCACTTTGGCCTCTCAAACTGTCGTTTGAAGCATGGAGAGACACTCGGGCACACAGGCGTGCACGCACGCACATGCAGGCTCGCATATGGATGCAATTAGGCCCCGTTGTAGCCGTGCACAGTGAAGTAGCTTCCTCTATTCTTCCTGCTTGTAAAACCAGCCAACACTTCCAAACATTTGCAAACATCTGATTCTGAGCAGAAGTGGCTGGGGAGAAAAACGATGCTGAAGAATTGAGGCTATACATCTGGCTTTCTGCTGCCGCGCTCCGAATGGGAGCGTGCGCGTGTGTGTAATTTAGGAACTCCAGATCGTAGGCATAAAACAGGCATTATCACATTTAACTAAAGCCAGCTCTCATCTGGTTTGTCAGCAGTGACTATTTAATCTTTACGCACTCGTGTGTGTATTTTCTGTTTTTCTCCCTTCTTGTCGTCCGTTTCTCTCTTGGCATTTAGCGCGCTTCCCAGTTTTCCTCTGTGTCCCATTCTCTCGGTTTTGCTACAGTTGTTTTGCTCGCACTCGCAATCACATTTTTCACTTTCATTCTCCCTCACCCTCTTCCACTCTCCCCCTCTTTAGCCAGGTGTGAGGTTTCGTAGCTTTTACCCCTCGAGGCCTGAAGAGCTCTGCCTGAGCGTGATTGTTTTTGAAATGGAGAGTCATCAGGCACTAGCGGCCGTTGTTGAATCCTCCGCCCTCCTGGCTGATAAGGCCACGTTCCTCGGTCTAGTGTCGATTAAAATATGTAAACCCTACTTGACACGTGCACTTCACTTCTAAACGGAGCAGCTTATTAACTCGCGCCATGTCGCGCCACCTGCGATCGTTCCTCAGGAAATACTGTTGCAAACCTCTCGTTTGTCTCGTGTCACCCTGAAAGCAGCCTGGCCCGGCACGGCCCTGAATTAGATCACACTACTTCCAGATGGCTCCAATTGAATTATTTAGCGTGGAAGGAAAGCAATTGGAATCAAGCACAACTACACAGGACGAGGTGAAATGGCGGCTGTGGCTGTGTGTGTTTTTACAAGAGCTCTGGGGCGAGTAAATTGCGGCCAGACCCGCTCGTAAAAGGTCATCTCCAGGGTTAGTGCGTTAGAAGTGCAATAGAGATATGAACGAGGAGGAGCGGTTATTTGCTCTTTCCTTTCATTCTTTATGCACTCAGTAGAGTAAACAGCTCCAGCATGTGATCACAGTGTCACTGTTTTGGATTTTAGAGCCAGGATCCTCCAACACTCTTGGCTAGAGAGGTTTAAGTGAACAGATCATTGCTTATGGTAGCCATTTGTTGGTTTAAAGGGAGCCATTTTGCTCATATGGGAGCCATTAGAGATCCAATAAGACCATGCTGTACAAGTCAGGTTGGAGATTCTGAAAAGCCCTAACAAGCAGGAAGATTCATAGCACCATCCAACTGATTCTGTTCCTCAAAGTGCACCAACGGTGACAACCTCGCTATAATAACCGTATTTTTTGATGCATTCAGCATGTATTTTTGTAATGTTATAATGTATTTTTGACATATAGCTATGCAGGTATACTAATACTATTCTATAACTGCAGGTATGCTAAAGGTTCATTCTGCGTTCCGTGAGGAAAAAAAAAATCTCCTCTGCAACTCATGGAATTCAGTTCTAGCATTTTGACATGAAAAATTTGTTGTAAACAACCTAGAACTCGAGTGGATACAAGTCACCCTGAGTCTCATAAATCAGTGATAACAGTCAACCAAGGAGGAAAGCACTGAAAATAACAACAGAACATAAGCCGTATAAAAAGGTATTGGTATAGGTACTACTGTACTTTGATTTCTTTTTAACTATTTAAGATGGGTAGAATATTATCTCACTGTAAGGCTGTGTGCTTTGATTCACTCAGCCTGTTATGTCTCTAAATCTTTCTCTTTCACCAACAAACATTTATGGAATTAGTAAGTCTGCGTGTAATAGCACAATTATTTCTTGTTGTATTTACAAGATAGATATTTGCTTCAGATTAATGCAGGCAATGTGTTGTATTTGGCAACCCAACTTGTAGCAGCTCCACAGAAGGGGGTATGAAGAGTGTACTGCTATTGCTGGCCAGTAAAATGGTGATTGATGGCTTCACATGTATTAGGGGACCAACATGCATACGACCGTCCCCCACTGATGTATGCATGTTCCTCACCAGAGACTCCTGTGTTGCCAGTGCTCCTCGGGTCGGGGGCTGCGTTTGCTGCCACGTGCCGCAAATCAGTTGTGTTCTGGTTACACTCCCTCCATGGACATGCGTTTTCTGTCCAGTTCACAAATTTGTAGACATCAGCACTTTACCTCTGTTGCCTTTGTGCTATTTTGCGGGAGAAGCTTCATCCAAGTTAGAAATTTCTTTGAGGAACATTTACTTGACCTGTTATTTAAATCCTCCTTGAGATTAAGTATTGTACTGTTCATTGTTTGTATTGGTTCTAACCATTGCATCGATTTGTTTTATTGCGTTATTGTTTCTTTGCTTAATCTGAACTTCTTGGACTCGTGTATGTTATTGTGCAGCAGTTTGGATGGCACTTCGTATTCAAATGTGAATAATATAGTCGCGTCTTGTCCTGCTCGTTTCCTTCTTTAGGCAACAGTAGGTTTTGTTTCACCTTCATATAGAATGAGCTATAACACATGAAGTACCTGTCATATTGTTTTATGTGCCCGAGTTAAGAAAGGGACCAGAAAGAAGGGGACAAATGTTGAAGGAGAGAGTAAATTAGGACCAAGATGGAATGGGAGGAGATGTAAAAGCCACCTGGACTCTCTCCGTCCCAAGCTAATGATTTTGTCAGGGTTTCGGATTTCAAGGCCGCCAAAGGCCAAGCTAAGCACAATAAACACACTGCATCGTAAATTTTAATTAACCAAGACAGTTAATCTGGGGAGCTTAAATCCAGCATGTGGCTTTTATGATTTACAAACCAGGACAAGTGTCTGCCGATGAGCTTATCTTAACTGAGATCAAAGAGTCGTTATTCGCTTTGTTTATCAACGTTCATTTCCA
The DNA here is from genome assembly GCA_034779995.1 of Parotocinclus haroldoi. Classification (NCBI taxonomy): domain Eukaryota; kingdom Metazoa; phylum Chordata; class Actinopteri; order Siluriformes; family Loricariidae; genus Parotocinclus; species Parotocinclus haroldoi. The sequence continues at coordinate 5,268 of JAUZST010063821.1, read as the reverse complement.
TTCGTGCATTAGGTAAAACCTTTAATTAGAAGCAAGTTCGATGTGAGGTGAAATACAAAACAAGTAAAAACCTTCGCCAAATACTTGAACAATTTTTACAAGATTAAGCGCACACAATAGAAATGTCTATCAAATGTTTCTGGGTCATTACTAATACACTTATCCGAGCCATTTCAGACATGTATAGTGATTTAAAAAATAGAACACATTAAGGGGCGTGTTAGTCATAAATGGCAGTAAAGCGGCAGTTAATATGTGGTCACATCAAAAAAATCAGATTGAATGTAATCCCCTCTAATGCTTGTTTTTATTAAATCAAAGAAATGATTCATATCCATGAGCTTATTATCTTACTGAGACTGACTGTGTAACAGAAATCCCCCATGTAAATCAACACTCCATAATCCTGTTGTTTTTTTCCCGTATATGCTTAATATGAGTGACAAAAGAACTGGCAACATGTAGACTCAAAGGTACACGCCCACAAATTGAGTAATTATGTCAACAGGTAATGTTCTGATAGTTTAAGATGAAGCACTAGGCATTATAATCGAGACTGTAATATGTAGTAGATGACTGAATCATGCTCTGTCCGATGCCACGATGGCTGTATATGGATAAGGTGGAGAACATTGCATATCTGAACGTACAGAGCCAAGTTTACATTTTGGTGATGCTACTTTTGGATTTTGGAGAGATGCCACTGATCTTCTTTTGTAAGCTTTAGCATATCTTAGATTTTCCACCCTGTTTCCCTTGCAAGAAGTGGTTTCTTGGCTGCTACTCTTCCAAAAAAAAAAAGACCATTCCTGATCGAGTATTTGGACTGCAGAAGGGTCGGCTTGGCATCCCAATGAAACTGCCACATTCTCGTGCTCAGTGTAAGGGAAAATCACACTAAATACTTGCCGCGGTAGCCTATTGAAGTTCGTTTTTAATACTGCGTAAAAGAATTGCCTCAGTTGTCTGGCTGTGTTCTAACAAAGAAACTGAGGCATAACTATAAATGGTCATTATACCAGTGCTAAATCGTATATCAACTCTAATGTTGATCTAATACTTTTATTAGAGTACTGTATATTTTATGCACGTCTCAGTTCGTATACATGTTTGTGTCATGCGCTGGCCGACGTGTTGTCTGCAGCTTTCTCACAACTCTCCCAGCAATCCCGTTTAATCCTGTGATATATTGAAACCACAACAGGGAAAGTTGCGATGTGGAAAGGGATAACTGTAAATCCAATGCATTCGGCTTTGTCAACAGTATGGCGAAGTTCCTCAGAATAACAATGCTCCCATGAACAAAGTAAGCTCCATAAAGTCCATTTCAAAGATGTTCGACAGATTCACTGATCGCTCTTGATTTTCCCTCACTTTGAGCGTTTCTTGATCCTGTCATGAACAGCCATTGATTTTGATGCAGTGTTTGCCACCTTTTGCCAGATTTACTACAGATTTACCTTTCTGTTTGAGAGAAGAAGAAATGGGTTCGTTCTTTCTAAGCAAATGAGTCTGGCGCTATAAATTGGGCTGTCTGCGCCTGAGCCTTGTTAAGCCGAAGGGCTCTCGAGTGGCGCGAGAGCTCTTAATTGTGTTTGTTTTCAAATATGGTAACATGATTGTTGTTTGTTCTTGCTGCTACTCTGTGCCCTTAATCGCTGCTGAGTCAGCTATGCGACCAGAGCTCGGGTTAATTCCTGTGAATAAACAATACTGTGGAAATGTAATATCTATGTACAAAAGCAGCACTGAGCTTCAGTTAAATCAAACTTTCTCCTTTCTTAACACCCCATCCACCTAATCCGCCCGTGCTGATTGTTGAATGCTTTGATGCAGAGTATAAACGTACATTCAGAAGCTGAGTTTGGATTTATTGAGTTTACTGCTTGGTGACAATTAGCTCGGGTTAACACCGAGGGGCCCCACGGAGGCTGCACAGTCTTATTTCCAAATATTTATTATAATGATTTCTTTGGAGAGCAGGCATGACCCAGCTAATGCAAGCACATACCAGTGAGACCGCACCTGTTTTTGTGTTCTTTCACACACCAGCGCTGCACCAAGTAGAAAAAAAAACAGCCAAGGTTCATTGCAGTGTCACTATGGTGGGGTGCAATTGATAGATAATAGTGAGTTTTAGCAGTCTGGACTGGGTCTGGTTATATTATAAGGTCTTAATTATTACAGTAGGTTGTCTAAGATTACTAAATGTCTAGAAAACTTCAAATGTTCTTGTTCAAATGTTCAAATGTTGCTGTTACTTGTGCCTTAGTGGCAGCAGCAGAAATACTTGATATACCACCTTAGATGGACCTTTGCAGGGTATCTGGAGGTTTATAAACCCATATTCATATGTGTTCAAGTATAAATAGTTCTACCTACCAATAACCACTTGACTTGGTGACACGGTAAATTATAGGTCTGCGTAAAACTGTAGGACTGTGATGGCTTAGCGGTTAAGGTACAGCACTGTAGTGTCAAAGTCCAGAGTTTAAATCCCACCTCTGGCACTGCTGTGCCCTCGAGCAAGGCCCTTAACCCAAAACCTGCATTGATTGTAAGATTGTATGAGCTGTAGGTCCATCTGGATAAGGGCATCTGCTAAATGACTGAATGTGAAATAAACATCCCACATTGTAATAACCTTAATTTGAGTGATAAAAGAAAGCTTTAATAACAAAACAGTGAAATCACATACCTGTCGTCTCAACTTTTTTCTAAAATTGATATTTGTTGATCCACTATTTTAGTAAACTGCCATTTCAAAGGCAAAAACACACTTCAGAATGTTTCAGCAACGTTTACAAGCCCGTCGACCTACACACGCAATCTAGCAGCTTAACCTCAAAGAAACAGCAAAATGAACAGCCTTCAGTTCCGGGTCCGCGTTCGCCACATGAACGTTGCACTTTGACCTCGAAGTGCTTGTGGCTGGGCATTACAGATCTTCGATTAAGGGTTGTGATTTGCTCCTTTTCAGCTCTGGAAAACAGGCCCGTGTCCTTATAAATATAACATGCAGAAGCATTTATGCTCTTCCTTCTGGTATGTTTCGTTTCACGCAGAATCAGTTTCGCTAAAGAATCACCCAGAGCTTCCTGAACATGACGTTTAGTTTACGATTAACACCCGTTACAGGTTACCGCCGGATGCAGAATGCATCTTTTTGTATTCATAATACTGCTTAGCTTGCTTCAGAGGACTGTGCAAAAGTCTTAGGCCACCATTCGATCTGTTGTTTTAGCAACAGTATAATGACCAATGCAAAATCACTCCTAACGCTCTAAGATTTTTGCACAGTATTGTATATGCGGACAGACGTTACACGGCTCAAACTTGCATGTATTGCGTTAATAAACGGAGGTCCCAGAGTTTGAAGACATATGTGTAATGGAAATGCAGAAGAAAATATAAGCTCAAGGTATTTGATACCAGTGTCTTAGAGGTCAATACAGCTCATATTATGATACATCGTGGTTCTACACACAGGTCAGGAAAATACATTCTTCTGCAAAATACCTCCTTATTCTTCTCGACCCCCGTCGGTCCTTGTACTTTGTCTCTGTACTGTGCGTGCTGAAAAACTGCCTTTGAGCATTAGTGGCAAAACAGGAAAAAGTTCCAGACGGAATCTTAAAATAAGCGCACTAGATCACATTGTTTACCTTTTAGAAAGAATTATTTTGTGTGCCCGCGCATCACCAGTCGTGCTCACGTGCTCGTTATGTCAGATTTAGATTAGAGACCGTTTTAACTCGGTTGATGTGTACAGAGACGTTTTGTGCAAGTTACTTTGTGTGTGACTTTCCGTTGCTTATCTATAAAAAGCTGTGAATTGTGTTGTTGTGTGGGTTTAGATTAGAAAACTTACTGTATATACTCTCTAACCTGTGACTATAAACTTGGGTCACATTAACTCGCTGAATCTCTTTCATCTGGCTGATCCTTTGTGCTGTTCATAATACGTTCTGTCAATACATTACTGTGTTTTTTTGTTTGACTATGGTAAGGTCAACGCACATTTTACTCATGTCCTGTTTAAGAGAAGGTGACGTGTTCATCAACATGTGTTGAAGGACATCCCACCCCATCCCCCGTCTCAGTCCGACTGCTAAAGATATAAAATTCCATTCCATTAAAGTTAGACAAAAACAAAGGATAAGGACCAAACATCTTGGTTGAGCGAACTGTTAAATGTAATTAGAAGATAAAATGGTTGTTCGTTGTGGACTGGCCTTATCAGATGTAAAGAATTGCTGTTTCTAGTATTCGGCACTGTGGATATTACAGGTTGTTTTTTTTCTTCCCTCCCTGTATCCACCGGTGATTCAGCTGCAGCTTTCTAGTTTTATGCCAGTGCTGCTGCTTATGCTTTGGCAGTATCATCCCTCTGAGCCGACACGCTGATGTGACTATTTTTTCCAGCCCAAAGGGATGAACCTGGAGCCTTTCATATTTTCTGAAGGACGAAAGGAGTCAAACTGGGTTAACAATGCTGTAAAAGGACCTCACTCGTCCAGAAGTTCCCAGACTTCTTTTCCCCTCGCTAAAATAAACACAGTAGTTCGGCTTCAAACAGGCGGACAGCGTGGCATGGCAGCTTGCACCATGTGCGTACGAGTGCATCTGTTTGTGCATGTCTGCGTGTAATAGTGCAAGGATGTGAGGCTCCAACATGCAATTTCCTGCATGGTTAATTCCCAGATTAAGTGCAGTTTGATGTTGGTGCTGCCTCAGGATGGAGGGGTTAACAGGCTTACATAGGAATTCAAGGAGCTTATTTAGGGATCATTGTCAAGTTTTTGTCTTAATTTTTTCTGTCTGTGCTGGAATGTGAACGTTTGTGCTTCAAGAGGTTTGGAATATCTCCATATACCCCAGTCTGCCTCACTTTTTGGCACCGCTGCCCCCTATCCTCACTGTGTGTCTGGATAAAACAGGGAACTTATTGACGGTCCCTAGGCTCAGGCCCAGTCACAGCACCTGGCTGCAGTGTTCAGTAAAGCCTGACTTCGGTGTGCTTTGTGACAGGCGTTCGAAAGAGTGTTACTTGTTGCCCCCCGTGAGGCTCAGCATCACAGACAGTCGGCGACCTGCATTCCAATTCCCAAATGAGAGGACGATGACCGATAACTCCTCCACAAGCTGCCTGTCTTTTTTTTTTCAGAATCCTAAACTGAAGAAATGCTGGCTTTGTGGGTTTGAATACCTTTCCCCCTCCATATATATATATATATATATATATATATATATATATATAATAAAAAG